>JACXGI010005841.1:7171-44900 GCA_016801175.1 Esox masquinongy
GCTCTCACACTCCCTCATACTGGTCACTGGAAGTTCAACATGGCACCTCATGGCAAAGAACTCTCTGAGGATCTGAAAAAAAGAATTGTTGCTCTACATAAAGATGGCCTAGGCTATAAGAAGATTGCCAAGACCCTGAAACTGAGCTGCAGCACGGTGGCCAAGACCATACAGCGGTTTAACAGGACAGGTTCCACTCGCCATGGTCGACCAAAGAAGTTGAGTGCACATGCGCAGCATCACATCCAGAGGTAGTCTTTGGGAAATAGACGTATGTGTGCTGCCAGCATTGCTGCAGAGGTTGAAGGGTTGGGGGGTCAGCCTGTCAGTGCTCAGACCATACGACGCACACTGCATCAAATTGGTCTGCATGGCTGTCGGCCCAGAAGGAAGCCTCTTCTAAAGATGATGCACAAGAAAGCCCAGAAACAGTTTGCTGAAGACAAGCAGACTAAGGACATGGATTATTGGAACCATGTCCTGTGGTCTGATGAGACCAAGATAAACTTATTTGGTTCAGATGGTGTCAAGCGTGAGTGGCGGCAACCAGGTGAGGAGTACAAAGACAAGTGTGTCTTGCCTACAGTCAAGCATGGTGGTGGGAGTGTCATGGTCTGGGGCTGCATGAGTGCTGCCCGTACTGGGGAGCTACAGTTCATTGAGGTAACCATGAATGCCAACATGTACTGTGACATACTGAAGCAGAGCATGATCCCCTCCCTTTGGAGACTGGGCCGCAGGGCAGTATTCCAACATGATAACGACCCCAAACACACCTCCAAGACGACCACTGCCTTGCTAAAGAAGCTGAGGGTAAAGTTGATGGACTGGCCAAGCATGTCTCCAGACCTAAACCCTATTGAGCATCTGTGGGGCATCCTCAAACGGAAGGTGGAGGAGCGCAAAGTCTCTAACATCCACCAGCTCTGTGATGTCGTCAATTTGGACATTTTCACTTAGGGGTGTACTCACTTTTGTTGCCAGCAGTTTAGACATTAATGGCTGTGTGTTGAGTTATTTTGAGGGGACAGCAAATTTACACTGTTATACAAGCTGTACATTCACCACTTTACATTGTAGCAAAGTGTCATTTCTTCAGTGTTGTCACATGAAAAGATATAATCAAATATTTGCAAAAATGTGAGGGGTGTAGTCACTTTTGTGAGATACTGTATGTAAAAAGGATCTATGCATAGAAATCCTTCACACATGTGGGACCCTTGTGATTTATAGTCTTGAGAACTAATAATCTAAGGAAAGCTGGATCATAAGTCACTCAGTATGAAACAATTGTCAAATATAATTTTATTGTATTTTCTTATATTTTTTGTACATAATAATTTAAATGTATAACTGACACGTGGACATAATTTGGGATAAAATGAGTATTAAATGAAATATGGAGAGGTTTCTGAATGATTATGATATTTGATGTGTAACTGCAAAAAAAAATGACATTTTGGCTGTCAGGATGCATATCTCTGTCAAAGTGTCGGAAAAGAACCATTTTGTTTATCTTGAAAGTGAAATAATAGTGGGCAATAGCAATCAGTCTAAATAATTTAATTACAAGAATGAACTGTGATAAAACAGATATGATTATGAATAGGAGCATGGCAAGTCACACCCTAAGTTTCTATGGCTCTAAGATTAATGTCAGAGATTTCTTTTCTCTGTGCTGTGGGTCGACCAAATTCACCTCCAGGAATGTACATTATTTCTTGCTTACAACGAGACCAATTTATGTCTCTTCTTTTTCAATGTAACACTGCATGCTTGCAAGGCCAGTGTATTTTCTGTCCTATAAATATTAGACAATAATTTGTTTTCTTAACTACATAGTGTGTCTCCATTTACCAAGATTTACCTTAGAATTGCTAGCGTGGTCATGATTTAGCGTTAGTATGCTAAAAACAAGCAGGGAGAAAATGAAGTACAAAAATGTGAACTGCCACAGGTGTGCCGGCATCTGCTTGCAATCTGTCTGTCTGTGTGCTGTAATTTTTCATGCTCTGTCTAAAAAGAATTTATTTGAGTCTTTTGCATTAGCCAGGCTAAACATCATCTTCATTCCCTTAGTTCTACTGATTATCAATCTCTAGGCAACAATCAAATAACAGGCTGGATGCACCTGCACGGCTGTGTCTCCATATGCCACACTCATAACAGCTATTAGTTAGCTTTCCTCCAGATCACATCACTGTTTGAATCATTGCTCAGGCTAGAGTAAGGAGGCATCCAGCACAATGCTGAGATGGTTAGTGAAGAGTAGGATGGTGTTTTTTACAGTGCCAAAGGGTGAATATTGTAATACCTAATTAGAGAAACTCCCTAACACACTCTCCTGACTGTATGCAAAATAATCCTGTAAGCAATATGCACTGTGTTCTGCTCCTATGTTATTCAAAGCAGAACTCCTAATCATCATTATCTGTAGCCTGAAATATAAACTTGCCTGCAGACCCATTCGGCTTACAAGTAGGCCTACTATATTGCCCTACCAAGCAAAAAGGCACCAACTGCTAATTTGGTGAAAAATTAGCTATTGCAAATTCTTTTTTTGTGTTGAGAAAATGGGTGTAACTGGGGGTACATATTAGCAGTAACCGCAAACATTTACTGAGAAAGCAAGGAAAAAACACACTAACTGAAGTAATTGCTTAAAAGCTTGGTTTCTTCCTAACTTTGTTGCATTTACTGCCTTTTACCTTGGAATCATTCAGTTTGACTGATGCAGCTAACTTACATCTCCATGTAACTTCAACTGGTCTTTTAGTGAAAGAAACACAAGGGGTGGAGTTTTACATCTGGTACAATTTTCGTAAAAACTCATCTCTTTTATTATATACTTGAAGTATACTCAAGTCAAATAAAAGAGCAGATAATGGTATTTGTTTTGGATTTGCACCATCATTTGTTACTCATTATACAGTAATTTCTATTTAATTGTCAAAAGACATGTCAGAGTTCAGGTTAAATATTAATGATATAAGTACTTATACTGAGTCAAATTACACTGGTCAGGTGCACTAGACTAGATAGAGTTCCGTAGTGAGTGCTGTACTGCGAGCGCTAGGGTGGCCCATGGAGTAGAAAGGAGAAGCCCCGTTTCTCCTCCTAGTCCTAGGCTATGAAACACAGCCCTCTCCTCTGCATGGTTGCCTTGCCTTGCTTTATCACTACAGCTTCCTGTCCTTTGACTGATCTTAGCTCCAGCTCTGTGGGATCCAATGTTCCCCTACTACTACTTCTACAACAGCATGTACACTACTGTTCAAAAGTTTGGGGTCACTTAGAAATGTCCTTGTTTTTGAAAGAAAAGCACATTTTCTCTCCATTAAAATAACATCAAATTGATCCTAAATACAATGTAGATATTATTAATGTTGTAAATGACTAATGTAGCTGGAAACAGCAGATTTTTTATAGAATATATATTATGTGTACAGAGGCCCATTATCAGTAACCATTAGTCCTGTGCTCCTCTGTTTAAAAGGGTTATTGTCATCATTAGAAAACCCTTTTGCAATTTTGTTAGCACAGCTGAAAACTGTTTTGCTGATTAAAGAAGCAATAAAACTGGCCTTCTTCAGACTAGTTGAGTATCTGTAGCATCAGCAATGGTGGGTTCAATTACAGGCTCAAAATGTCCAGAAACAAATAGCTTTGTTCTCAAACTCATCAGTCTATTTTTGTTGTAAGAAATGAAGGCTATTCCATGCGAGAAATTGCCAAGAAACTGAAAATCTTGTACAATGCTGTGTATTACTACCTTCACAAAACAGCGCAAAATGTCTCTAACCAGAATAGAAAGAGGAGTGGGAGGCCCCGGTGCACAACTGAGCAAGAGGACAAATACATTTGAGAAAAAAATACCTCACAGGTCCTCAACTGGCAGCTTCATTAAATAGCATCCGCCAAACACCAGTCTCAACGGCAACAGCGAAGAGGCGACTCTGGGATGCTGGCCTTCTAGGCAGAGTTGCAAAGAAAAAGCCATATCGTAGACTGGCTAATAAAAAGAAAAGATTAAGATGGGCAAAAGAACACAGACACTGGAGAGAGGAAGACTGGAAAAAAAGTGTTATGGACAGAAAAATCAAAGTTTGAGGTGTTTAGATCAAAAAAGAACATTCGTGAGATGCAGTGGATATAGCTTTCGTTTTAAACTGAATAGAATATTTAATTGAAGATATGCTCTTTCGATGCATTCCTAACACCTAATTGCAGCATTATTCCATCATTTAAATAATACAATAGAATTGAATCACTTCCATTTTGATGCTATCAATTACCTCTTTATTCCTCAATTCAAGTGCCTTAAATATTAATATGATTCCATAATGAGGCTGAGTGGTCGGAATCACTCAGTGTCCCTTAGGGCAGCTCTGCTATGGACCACGATTGCACAGCCCTTGTCTAATCAGCATATTAAACTACACTTCACCACTCACTCCAGTCTGGTTAAATATTTTGTCTTCTGTGTGAGAGAAAAGTAAAAAGCTTTGAAGTCCAGTCTGCCGGTGTTACTTTAATAATAAATAATTCTTCAACAGTTTTGTTTGTGTACAACACCGCCAAGTCAAATTAAAACTTTCCTCTATGAGTTTCTGTGTGTTTGTGCATGTTTGTGTGCGTGTGAGTGTGTAGGCTTATAATAACCCTGAATTTCATGGAAGGTTGCCCTATTCTTTCTATCTCCTTGTGTCTAGTGTAGAGAACACCACATCTGACATCTAAACAATAAACTAAAGATGTTTAAACAATTACAAGCCCCCCCCCCACACCCCCGAAAAAAAGGCTTTCCTCCCGGTCCTATTGGTCTAATGGAGCAGCTCCTTGTGCTTACACAACGCTGTGGTGAACACTGTGGTAAATTGTAGGAGTAATGGTTTGCAAGCAGAAGGAAGAACTTTCAATGAGTGCTTGATAAGGACTTAAAAGAGACACTCAGTCCTCAGATGATGCAGACAGCCAGCAATTAGTCACTTAATGTAATTTACACTGTTATATTTCAAAAAGCAATTTTATATTTCAAAAAGCAATTTTCCCCAAAATGCTGAACAAGTTGGAATAATCATACAAACCCGATGCATCTTCTGTGATTCAGTGAGAGCCTTTTATGTGTTGGTCTCCATATCAATATCTAATTAGCTGCTCTGAAAGGGTTTGAAATGCTTTTGTAAACAGCAGCAGGTAGGTTGCTCATATTATTACATCTCAACAGATTCTTCCTTTCAAGTGTTGTGAATCTGAACGATCATGCAACAGACTTTGCTATTTAAACAGATAATACACTGTAAATGAATACCATATTTAACACTATCACAAGGGCAAAATGAATGAGTATTCAACTTTTGACAGAATCTTGTATCATTGCTATAATCCTGTGAAACCAGTGCTCTGAAATGTATGATGCTCACTTATTTAGAGACATCATCACCCTGCTACATTTTGCTCATGTCCTTCTGCAAAACGCAATGACTTCAAATCCTGTTCAGAAATACAATAGTCACACGCACGCACACACACACACACACACACACACACACACACACATTGAGTATAGGCAGGCAGCCAGTAAACCATGAAACATCTTTATCCCTCTCTGTTCCCATAGCAACAAGTGAAATCATATTCCCTTTACAACTTTGTTCTACACTTAAAAAAGTTACCATCAGCTAAAACATATAGAGAGAAGAAAGCCAAAGAGGAAAGTTATGTGATGAATATTTCAGAGAGCCTGCGCTGGCAGCTGCAGGCTTTATGGTCCCTGGCCAACATCTTCCCAGAGGACAGAAAACTGCCACCTCCTCCCCCTTCATAAATGAAGCACACTGGGATTTCCTACTTGGTGTGAAGGCTGCCTATTGGCCATTCCATAGTTCGATTCTTAAACAAGGATTTATGTTTCTCTTTCCATGACACAAGAAGATCACCCGATTTGATGAAGTGCTATACAAGATCATATTGTTCAGAGCTATTCATGGCCTCAGTATCTGGTTGCTTACTGTATATACATTGAATAAAAAAAAAGGTTAATCTATAATCCAGCTGCCTGTTCCACCACCAACAGACAGCCGGACTGTGGTAAAGTGAAGAAGCCTTGGACGTGGCGCTTCTCCGCTTTCCTCTCCTTCCCACTCTGGTACTGTGCCAGAGAGCTTCACATGGGCTGAAACCCCCATTGTGTTCCGCCGAGTTTCCTCCTGGTGCAATACATCATGGGCGGACAGAACACTGCCCAGGAATAAAAGGGACAACTGAGGCGGTATATTAAGTACAACAGCATCCAATCCATAAAAGTCAGTGTTAATAGCCAGGCAAGCCATTTAATTTTTCATCTACAATGAGGCCAATTAGAAGAGTTGAAATGAGCTGTTGGAAAGATGCCCATTTTTTACGGCCGTGTCACAAGATAGAGCCCCATTATTTATTCCCCCCTGCTGCCCCCTCACCAGCAAGAATTAATGGCTCACAACAACCTCATTATCCTGGTTAATCTGGATTATTATGTATGTTACTCCTCTCCTGACCAACATCAACAGTTTGTGGAGCATATGTGGCAAGTCTGTGGTCTTTTGCTGACCTTGTGTCTAACATTACTCTGGAGGACTGACAATGTATGACAGATGTAAAAGACTGGATTCAGGTGAATAAAGCAACATAGAAAAATGACTGTACATCACTTTCAACATGTTTACCGTGCGTAGTTTAAATAACTGTTGTCTGGGAGCTAAATTTTGTTTGGTCTAACAAGACTAAGAAGCAATATGAAGTCCAAAAAAATGTGGTACAAACTTACATTACATTTTGTACCAAGGTACAAACTTTGGTACAAAATGTAATACAAATTTACAGAGCAGTCCATACATATTTGGAGAGTGACACAGCATGTTGGCTTTGAAATGTACTCCAGTACGTTGGCTTTGAAATGAAACAATGACTAAGATGTGAACGTGCAGAATGTCAGCTTTAATTTGAGGGTATTTAAATTCATAAACTGTGAACCATGTAGGGATTACCGCCCAATTAATACCTAGTCCCGCCATAAAATATGTAAAATACTTATGGACTGCACTGTATGTTCAGCCACAGACATGTAATGACTACTATAGTTCATATCTGAACTTCAGTTCTCTTTCTGGAATGTATGCACTTTATACTTTGTCAACCCGCAGTTTACTGAAGAAACTTGACTCTAATTGCATTTCTGAGAGAAGGTAAATAACTAAATCTCATCAATATGAAAGAAACTTTTACAATATGTTCATTGTATTTACATTGTTTTACTACACAGTAAAAACTGTAGTTAACTGTACTCTCTTTAGATCACATTTGTTCTGGCTACATTTTTTGTGCAATTTACTGCAAAACTTTATATTAATATACTTTTGCTATCCCTAAAACAAAATCACTGACCCAATCTTGCAAAGATTGATTTTTTATTATGGTTTGTTCTGTTAATATGTTAGTATTATGCTGATTTGATCAATGTTCTGAACTTCGCAAGATTTATGTCTGTGATTTTGTTATAGGCCGATGAAAGGTGCATTAATATATAATGTCTCTTGAACCCTACACAGACCTACTCACTTTGATCTCCACTGAGCAGAGTTGAATTTACTCAAAATTGAGTGGGACCAAATGTGATCTAGAGAGAGCAAAATTATCAGTATTTACTGTGTGGTGAAAGGTAAATGTGAATTGTTCAATATATAAACAGAATAGCTGAAGCTATTGCTGTGACCATGCTGCTGTTGTTGATTTTACATGGGGTTTATATTCTGTTTCATACCTTTTTCAATGTTAAATGTTCAGGGGCATGACATAGGTAATCGCTCTGCATTTGCTACACCTATTTTCAAAGATGCCTGTTGAACCTTTTTACTTTTTCCTTCCTAAGGTTTGTCTGTACTTTGAAATGGTAATGTAGGTTTAAATGGTAATGTAGGGGAATACTGTATACAGCACAGGTATCCAATATACAGTATATGTGGAATAAATATACACTAGAGAGTTGCGCATCTTTGTATAAGTGACAGTACTGTTGCATCCTGACTATGTTACACTGACACCTGCTGGGAGCGGAATGACTCCAGCCAAAACTCAGCGGTAGGGAGGGGAGAGGAGGTGTGCTACGCCCAAGCAATGACTTGGAGAGGGAAGAGAGGGCCCTCTGCTTGTGTCTGAGGCTGAAACAACTGGAGCAAAAATTGTCATTATCAGTCAGAATACACACTCTATCAAGCAAATGAGAACCCGTCACTTACCGAACAGGGAAAAACTATGGTATGCTACTTACTCTAAACATATTCTGGTGCATCTAGGTGTTAATTTAGTGTGTTAAAATAAATCCAATTGCTTGTCCTCACAGGTTAAGTTTCCAAAGTCCAAAGTTTCACCTGTCCCTCTACCTCCTCACTGCAGCTTACACAACCCAGGAGAGAAGAGGTGGCATGGGGTTGTTTCATTTGACACTTGCAGCCCATGAAGAGACATCTTTGCCTGTGAAATAATCAAAAATGGAGTCAAAATGCCCCATTTTGAACAGCATGTTTCCTAATGTAAAAGTGGCAGGTGGCACATTCCGAGTGGGCTTTGATTGATCCCCAGCTGTTTGGAAAATTGTCCCTCTTCCCTGAATTGAGGTCAGAGTGATAAGCATTGTGGGCACCTCCTCTAGGAGTGCTTTTCACATGCCCTCATGCAGGTGTGTGTGTGTGTGGTAGTGGTGTTAGAATCAAACTGGATGCATGTACGCTAATGACAATTGATGCACTAGCGAACTCACTGGGTAAATAAGACACTTCAAACAAAATGTTATGGTCATATGGTACTTAATAAGCTATGATAATCATAAATCTGGGCTATTCGTCAGATATGAACATAGAAATAAGATATGTACACAAAATATTACACAATAATTATAATTTCATTATCAAATTGTAAAAATGTGAACTTTGCTTTGTTTTAAGTCAACATAGAGCATTTGTCAGTCACCTCACATATTGTCTTAGCTCTGACTTTCTTTTAACAGTGAAAAACAATATGGGATGGTTTTATTTCTACTTTTCCCTTAAGAAAATAAATCAACAGATGATTAAAGATGTAGCGTTGATGGATTTTTAGATCACTCATAATTTAGAGGAACATAGTCAGTACATTGTACCCTAGACCAACCAACGTGCCCATCTTTTTGGTACGAGTAGCCCAGTAGAGTATGATGAGCTTTAAATAAGTTGGAGGATTCATTGTGTCGTCTGTGCCACCATGAGAGCTTTAGACTAAGTTAATCAAAGAACAAAGGAATTCTGCCACGGTAGGTAAATGCCATTTACACCAAGCATTCTTAGTACCAATGGCAGCTTTTATTTCTTTCTATTACACCATTTTATCTAACTTGTAGGATAATCAAAGCCTATCACAAAAGAAGGGGGACAGGGACAGAGAATTGAAATAAAAACTACATGAGCAGTCATACATTTCTAATAGTGCACTTTCAATCTTAAAAAATACATTTTCGATAGTGAATTTGTCTTTTTTTGAATATCCTTAATGCTTCCCAGAAATAAATATATGCAAATCCCCAGCTAATGCTAACAGTAGTGACAAAAGGAGCCAGTTCTACATTGCGCCACCCAACCTATAGTTCCTGTATGTGGCCAGCATAATGTACTGCCTGTGGGCTAGCAGAGCAAAGCAGGACCCTCTAGAACCACTTATTAATAAAGACATCAAGATGGCCTCTACAAGATACCACTCTATCTTCTCCTAGCAAAAATTTTGGTCCAAGTAGGAATTTTAAGCATGGTATTAAACGCATGTACTGTACTAAATGTGAGTACTCTAACAACTATAGTGTAGTGTAACAGAATATACATTTTTCCCGTATTTCAAATCCTGTTCAATACCTGTTGTTCTTTTAATCCTAATACATTTTCTGCATTATTTTAACTTAATGTAATTCTTAATTCCCAGAGCAATTTCGCATTTTAAAATATATAATTTTGGGGCGGAACATTTAAGCTGGGAACATTCATGCTTCTATATACACAACCCTGTTTCACAAAAAGTTGGGACGTGGTGTAAAATGCAAAGAAAAACAGAATGCAATAATGTGCAAATCATTTAAACCCTATATTCAGTTGTACAAAGACAATATATCAAATGAAACTGAGAAATGTTACTGTTACTTGAAAAATATATGCCCACTTTTGTTGCCCCTGGGACAGGGGCAACAAAAGACTGGAAAACTTGTGTAATGTTCCTGGTGGAACATCTCACACCTAATTAGGTTAATTGGCAACTGGTCAGTAACATGATTGGGGATAAAAAGAGCATCCCAGAGAGGATGAGTCTTTCAGAAGTAAAGATGGGGTGGGGTTCACCACACTTTGAAAGACTGTGCAGGCAAATAGTGCAACAATTTAAGAATACTGTTTCTCAACATAAAATTGCAAAGAGTTTGGGGATCTCATCATCTACGGTACATAATATCATTAAAAGATTCAGAGAATCCAGAAGAAATCTTTTTACGCAAGGGAAAAGACCAAAAAACAATACTGGATGGCCGTGATCTTTCGGCCCTTAAGTAGCACTCCATTAAAAACAGAAATGATTTTTTTGAGGACATCACTGCATGGGCTCAAGAACACATCCGAAAACCCTTGTCTGTGAACACAGTACGTCGCTGCATCCACAAATGCAATTTAAAACTCTAGCATGCAAAGAAGAAACCACAGATAAACAAGGTCTAGAAACGACATCACCTTCTCTGGGACTGAGGTGAAGTGGAAAACTGTCCTGTGGTCTAACAAATCAAAATTTGAAATTATTGCTGGGTATCAAGGACTTTGCGTCATCTGGGCTAAAGAGGAGAGGGACCATCCGGCTTGTTATCAGCGCACATTTCAAAAGCCAGCATCCATGATGGCATGGGGGTGCATTAATGTACATGGCATGGGTAACTTGCACATCTGTGAAGGCACCATAAATGCTGAACAATAATATGCAGGTTTTGCAGCAACATATGCTACCATCCAGACAACATATTTTTCAGGGAAGGCCTTGCTTATTTCAGCAAGACAATGCCAAACCACATTCTGCATGTATTACAACAGCATGGCTCCACAGTAAAAGATTCTGGGTAATAAACAGCCCTGCCTCCAGTCCAGACCTGTCACCCACTGAAAAAATTTGGCGCATTATGAAACGAAAAATACGACAAAGGAGACCCCGAACTGTTGAGCAGCTGTAATCCTATATCAAACAGGAATGGGAATACATTTCACTTCCAAAACTACAGCAATTGTTCTCCTCAGTTCCCAAATGCTTACAGAGTAAGTATTTTTCAGTTTCATCTTTTCACAGTTGTCTTTGTAATATTTTCAGTTAAATATAGCGATAAATGATTTGCACATCATTGCATTCTGTTTTTATTTGCATTTTACGCAGCGTTGCAACTTTTTTGGAAATGGGGATGTAATACCAACTCCCATTTTGAGGATTACGATCATATTGCAGTTTTATATAAGACTCAGTGTGTGGTAACAAATAAATACGCACAACTTGCAACACATCCGTTTTGAAGTTTCAGAGCTAAAAATCCATTGAAACAAATTCCATCAATAATGTAGGGATTATACACTGGCAAGGGTTAATGTTACTGTTCACTGAAGTAAAGCTATACCTGTAAGTTATGGATTGCAAAATAACACTACTGATACATCATAATTATTGAACAATCAATATCAAACACTGAACTAATGCAGGGAAATACTTCAATATTCTATTTCATATCCGTAATGAGACATGATTAAAACACATTGAAATAGGCATTGTAAATCCATCCTTTTATCATTTTTAGGGCTGGCTGCCTGGGTGGAAATGTGGTTAACTAGTAGAGGCTGAGTTAATCCTTTTATCTAGATCCCTACTGCAGGGTATCCCAAACACTCCCTGATTAAAAAGGGAAACGTGGGCAACCAACAGTTTAAGAATCATGGTCTCTAAACAGATAAATGCAGATGGTCTTGTTGCTATGGCACTGGCAGTGCATATGGAATGACTTGCCACAGTGTTCTCTCTGTCTAATATATTCACATTATTTATAAAATATTTCATAGTAGCATAGCAAATGCTAAATATAAAATCCCAGAGAAGCTATTTCCTTTTGCAGTTGGAGTTGTGGATTGGCAGCCAGTTTGCATGTTGTGCTGCATCTCCCCACCCCCCAAAAAAGCTGGGTGTTTGTTCTCAAGCTACACACTGTTTTTGATTTCTTCATCCTCCTTCTCTATAAGTGAAATCCCTGCTAAGATGCTCCAGCTCTTTACACTGCCAGATTGAACCAGCAAACAAAAAAGGTAATTTGATCTGTTCATGTGGGAAATCAGATTCTGGTCTGAGACGTATATATTACTCTACAGGATACTGTTAAGCAACAGACACAAATGAAAGAACATTTTGACAAAGAAATGCATAGATGCATGGGTGGCTATAAGGAATAGATTAGACAAACCAGATTTCTCTAGAGAGGACTTCAGAGAGAGTGGGTATACAAAACATTAAGCATACAGTAAGTAAAATAACTGCAAAAAAATACATTACCAATCAGAATGTGTGTTAGTAGAATTGCCTCCTACTAAGCACAGACTCTCTGGTACAGCAGAGGACACATCCCTCCCTCCATCTATACAGTGTTAGAGATCAGGACAGCTGCACAGCCATTTCTCCTGTCAATACTCTCCCAGCATCCATTTTCACCTGGATGACACCTTTTACTGGTCAAGGGATGAATAAATCACACTTAGTGTTCTCCCCTGGTACTTTGACTAAAAAAAGGATCTCAACATGAAGGAGGACTGCAGTGTTTCCCTGTCATCACTGCCCCTGAGGTACAGTGAAGAATTGCAGCCCATATAATAACATTTTTCAAAGAGCTTTATTGCTCTTTTAATCTAGCCACCACAATGAATTGCTTCTGGGATGCATTTCATTTTATTTGCACACAAACAATCTTTCAAAGGGCTTAATAACAGTTACACAAATGAGCTTCATTAATTAGCTACTAATGGAATAATAGTTCTGCCACCTTCTGTGGCTCAACAACAGAAAAGGGAAAAAGTGGGGACTCTGAGCTTCGTATGTGATGCAACAGAAAGTTCCAGAATGCACACAAATATATTTTTATTTGTGTGCATGTATAACTCGTACATGTATATACATGTATAACGCGTATATATACTCGTATATATATATATATATATAGACATGTATAACATACTAAGTCTAACAAAAAGTTAATAATCATATGTTCAAAGAATCTTCACTACAAATATGAGGCGAAACAAGATAAATTCTGACAACACAGTGTTGTCTAGCCAATGATAAACAGCCCTACTGGATCCGATCTGCCTGTATCTTTCGGAAGTTCCCTACTACTTTATCTTTTCCATCCTGCTAGATTACACCTCCAGGGTTCAGGTGGGAATCCATCATTGCTATTATTACCTAAAGTCACAAGATGCATCTATCACAGCTAAGGTTGCCATAACCTCGATATTAACAGAGAAAAGCCCCTCAAATAAAAACCAAGATGGCCCGGGTGGTGGGATTTCATCTTCCTTTCTCTTTTGATAAAGTACTCAAAGGAATAAAGATTACAGACCATATTTAGCATGTAGAACAAATCAGCATTTTTCTCCCATTCAACTCCAGTCCTCATTGTTTTTAGTCATAAGAGTCTATGCTGGGGTTCTAGTTCTAATGGAAAGAGGCGTTCCCTAGTTCCCTAGTTAACCAGCTTGTCTGTCCGCATAACTGCGTATCCAGTTCTGTTCTGTTCCTGCTACAGTTTTGGGATGTATTGCTAGCAGTGACTGTTACTAAGACTGAATGTAAGGAAATACAGTGGCATGTTGCCCAGCTGGACCAGTAGCAAGCCCAGTACTGGAGATCTGCGGACCTGTGTGTATTAATGATCGTCCTCTTTAAATAATCCACCATTACACAATAAAGTCTGTGTAAAACAAGATGTGAAGACAAGGGGAGTTGGGCTAAAATGGCTAAGCTTCTTGAAGATTATGTGAATTTGGTCAAGTAGGAATCTCAGAGTTCATCAATGCAAGAGTTTACATAAGTTCACTTTTGCACCCATACACACCCATGACATGATTCATTTATTATAATTCAAATGAACATCAACAGCCAAATAAATGACCCTTACTGCAGCCGATCTCCATTAAAAACCTCCAATTACACAATGATCAGAGAACCAGCTCTGATAATAGATTCAAACTAATTACGTTAGAATATATTCAAAATACTTTTCACTTTGAAACTCTTGTTATTCCTCTGAACATCCAACAACAACACTCATTACAGTGGCTTGAAAACCAGAAGTGGAGGGACCATTTTAATATTTAAAAACCCCACAAATATAGAATATTCATTCAGGAATGATTTGAAGCACTAAATAAATAATCCTTTCTTAAATAAATGACACCCTAAATAAAACTTTTAAAAACAGGATCTGGGGAAATGAAGATGAGATGAATCAGACAGGGAATGATTCCGGTGGGGGAGAAGGAGTGAGGCGAAATTGTCAGCTATCACTCCACCACAGTTGAATTCCTAATGGCAGACATGCAAACGAGTCAGGCTAATTAAAGCCTAGCGACCAATTAGATGAGCTTTAGATGCTCCTTTAGGGGGAGGTACCGCAACAGAGTCTCAAAGGGGGATATGGAAATCTGTTCAGAAGGTGGAGCTGAGAATAGGAGCCACCGAAAACACTTTTTCAATGCTGCTACTTCTACTTCTACAGTAAAAAGGTTTATCTGTCAGTGGTTTTATGTTGTTTTTTTTTCATTTTATGCCATTGTGAATATGACATGTTTCCATTTTACCATCAGTGTGGCAGTATCTTATTGCGTATGTGGGGCAGCAGGACGAGGAAATCCCAAACAAACCGTGCGTCCCTTTTAAGCATAAAAATACATTTAAAATAGACAGTCCTGTGCACATACCTTAGGCCACTTGAGAAATTGTTTAAAGCTATTTATATTATATTTACATGAATACAAGTAACAAGACTCTCTATAAGGTAATTGATGAGAGATTTCTAGAAGAAATGTCATAAAGAAATGTAAAGAATCTGAGCAAGTTGAAGTCAGAAAACACAGTGGAAAACTTTGCCAGTTGCTGAGCAAACACTTCACTAGATTTCCGTCTGGCCTAAGACTTTTGCATGGTACTGTATATCACTACAATAATAAAGTGCCCCCAGAATTATTGGTACCCTTAATGGTACTGTATATCACTACAATAATATAGTGCTCCCAGAATAATTGGCACCCTTAATAAAGTGTGGTGGTTATGGTTTAGCTTGATCTTACACTCTAAATAAATGAGAGAAAGTATCTATAATAAAGTTAAAATTGTTCAAAGAAAAAACTCATTTTTAATTGAGAAACATTATTCTGAAAAATATGTTATAATTCTAATCTAGTAGCAATCTATACCCATAGACTTACCAAAGACTGTTGTTTCAGCTTGAAACTATAGTCTAAGCTACATTTGCATGAAATATTTATGATAAAATACACATACGTAGCCAACGTTTGGGTGATGGCCTCTCATCATAACCATGACATATAGATTTTGCTTTAAAATGCAGGTCTGCTGTGTGACCGGTATTATTACATAACCTATACAAACCTATCATAAAAAATGTTGAAACTTATAGGCAGAAACTAGAATAAAACATTTGTTATTTGTTACTGCTGGGGGTGGTCATCTACAGACATGTATGGTAAGGTGGGTGGTTCTATCGGGCAACACTCTACCCACACATGAGAGTGGTAATCCAGGGTCTGGTCTGGGCCCATCCTCCCCCCTGTCTGTCTGCCTCTCTCTGCTCTCTAGAGGGCCAAGCCTTTATGATGCCTGAGCCTACCCTCACACACACTGTGCGACAGGAACAAGGCTTTTGTGATGGCCATGATTAGTCTTTTGTGTTTCCAGGTAGAATTAAGATGAAATTCTATAGGCATTCATTGTGTTTCTATCTTCTGAACACCCCCCAAAAAAGTGTTGGGATTTGAAAGGGTGAAATGAAGCCCGCAGGGCCTTGGCAGGCCTTACTCTGTGGGGAAATACACGGTGGAATCACAATGGAAACAATCTTGTCCTTCAGTTTTCTTTGTACTCCATTGAACCTTAGTCGGTCCTGCTTATTTAGACTTTTTTAACAGAGCAGTATTGTCTCACTTTACAGTTTCTGTCTCTCTTTTTTCTGTGGGTTTCTGAGAAAGCTGACGAGAGAGATGACAGCAGTGCCTTTGCCAGAGTCTGCCAGACCCTCCGGGTCTATCAGCCCCATTCCTCAAAGTGTTCCATATGCAAATATAGTTTGGGATGGTGGCTTTTAGATGTGATAATTATGGATTTATTTGTAAGCTGTCACTTTTCTTAATGCTTAGGGACATTAAAAAAGTTCAAATAGAAGCATCAGAGAGGTTCACATTTGCTAGAGTACCATAGATTCAAAGAACATATGAAACCCATGACGCTAAAGGTCTGTCAATAACCAGTCATTTAGACAGCAATGTGCTGGTGAGACCCTCTTCGCGTACAGTCTGGTTAGAAATGTGCCGGTAAATATATAATTTTGTTGGTTATCCCAACATCAAGGCACTTTTATCAGCGGGTGACATAGTAACAAAGACAGATAACATATCTTACATTATCTTTGATTAAAAAAAAATACTTGAAAATCTGTTTACATTTTTACATTGAAGTGAGTGTTGCATTGTGGCAAACCATTCTGATTCTATGCTAGCTGGATATTGCTACAGGCCTCCTAGAGCTGATGTAAAATATTAGGATGTCATTAGTGAAATGCTGGTTACGGTATCTGGTGAGAACAGAAATATACAGTACATGTATATGGTATGTTATTTGAATACTGATTGGTTTCCAACCTCCTATCATCTTCCTGTGGCCGATTTAGCCTATGCATCCTGACCTGACAAATAATGACACCACCAATTAGAACCATCACTTAATATGTCAGTTTCATAATCAAAAATAACTGAAAGTTGGGAAATGCTGGATTAAGCAGTTTTTTTTCTTTAGCAGGATTGCAATTTCATTTTAAAATAGGGTGACCAGATTCAATAGGGTGAAATACCGGACAGTCAGAATATGACAATTACCCCCCACCCCCAACACACACACACCCACCACCTACACACAATGCACAACAAAGTAGGGCCTACTATTTTACTGTACATCAAATTGTATTATCAAATACACAAATACAGTCTATTGTGTTTCGATTCGATTGAAGCAACAATAGAGTGTTCCACTCAGAACAACACATTACGTGTCTCTCTGACAAAGATGAACAGTTTCAACTGTAAAAACATACTATAATAAAAAAATTGCTTATGTGACAAATTAATGTATTGGATTGAAACAACAACAACAAAAAAACATTTGCACTCAAAATAACATGAACACATTATGCTCTTTCAAGTGTACATAGCAACAACTGTAATGACGTAACAGAATTATGCCTACTCACTTTTGCAAATTTGTTGCGGGGGGTGTGGAGTCCGGTGGCCTGTTGTACTTTTCGCATGAGCCAATCTTTCTCAGAGTCCGCTTGTCTTTAATGAGTTTGTCACAGAAAGCTGTGCACTTTAATGCAAAATTGACTCGAACAAATAACATTGCCTTCATTGATGGTTGTTACAGTGAGGTAGGACTTCGCATGCACATGTGCTTGGGCTTGGCAGCTCATGAGCACTAAAATGTGATTGGACCATACTGTACTTAGTCTGTAAAAATAAGGAACTTTAAGACTGGCAGTGGTGGCAAATCATGACAACCTGTCACATTCGAATGGGCAGTAGGTCAGACCAATCAAAAAACAGGACCAAGGGAAATTAGGGGACAAAACATGATTTTTGTTGGCCTGTGTACGCGGAGTCGGCCAAGAGAGAATGTCTCTTACTGAGTGAGTGACTGAGTGACTGACTGGCCCTTGTTAAATAGTGTAGTGGTTAGAGATGCAAATTCTCACACAGGGGACCAGTGTTCAAGCCTCTCCGCCGTCAAAGCAAATTATGCATTAGGATTTGTTCAGGATAGACAAAAACTGGCCACAACCTTCAGAAGCTACGTTATAGTAAGCCTAACATAAAATAGTTTGCAATTATATTCCCGACTATTTCTGGCGGATTTTCGAAGTATGCATCCGTGCATGCTTTTTGGGGTAGCCTAATATACCGTAGCTCACAACCCCTTGTGCAGTAAAAGTGAAGGGCTTTCCATGATTCTCTTGTCTTTTTACTTGACAAAAAAGTCAGTTATCGTCACCTATATTGATAGTTATTGTATCGATGTCATTCATGAATGAAAGAAAAACGAAAGTTGTTGTGCCATGAAATTTAATAGCACAAAAAAAATTATGCATTAGGATTTGTTCAGGATAGACAAAAACTTTGCTGGATACAACCTTCAGTAGCTACATTTATAGTAAGCCTAATATAAAACTGTTTATGGTTATGTTGCGACTATATCTGGTGGGTTTTCAAAGTACGCATCTGTGCATGCTTTTTGGGGTAATATAGACTAGATCACAACCCCTTGGGCAGTAAGAGGGGTTTCCACAATTCTCTCGTCTTTTCACTTGACGAAAAAGTCAGTTATCGTCAGCTATATTTGATAGTTATTGTATCAATGTAATTCACAAATGAAAGAAAAACGAGCGTTGTTGTGCCATGAAATGAAATAGCTTTGGCAGTATGAAGTTCATCTTCAGTCTCGCTAGCAATTACTCAATTCTTATTCCAAGTAGTAAGTTAGTAGATAGTCCTACTAGTAACCCTATTACTGCCTAATAAGCTGTTAAAACGGCCAGTGGCAAAACCCATACAGTTAATAGATGCTATTTATGGTGGAAGTAAACACAATAAGAAATGTTAAGTCAGTTGAACACAATGCTTAATAGTGTCTAGTGAAAAATTCAAACTTGGCGTGATGTTAATGCGTGACAAAATGATCCAATGGCGTAGTGGTTACAAATGAGTGACAATGCATGACAAATGAGCTTTGTGGCGTAGTGGTTAAAAACACAGCCTCTCACACAGGTGTCCCAGGTTTGAATCCAGTGTGGGCAACAACATTTATCCCTTCTAATTGTGGGCTGGCTGAACTAGGCTCGCCTGGTTCTGCTTCTTGTTTCTAAATAAGTCGTGACAACTGAAAATGGACTAAAATACAGGACTCTCCTGGGAAAAACAGGATATCTGGTCACCCTATTTAAAAACCTTCAAAGCACGTGATTATGGACGACCAAAGGGGTCAAAATTAAATAATTAAATATATAAATTATTAAAAAATTAATTAAATAAATTATTTTAAGTGGCACATTAATAGAAAATATTTTTATAAAGCCCATTCTTAAAACAGTGGTATGATATTTCATAATAATACATTGTATTTCTAATCTTTTTATTTTCATCATAACATGTATTTCATAAAATCATGGCCTTTTTCATAATATTGTGCTCTATTAATAATTTCATGGCATATTTCATCATTTAATGGCATATTTCAACATTAAATGACATATTTCAACAATCAATGACAATTCAACTTTTAATGATTAGCATTAGTGGTTGTAAAAATCCCTATTGTTGCAAAATCACAATTATTATGTACATATCCCAGTATTTGGTAATAGAAATGCTAAAACAAACAAAAATGCAGGTCATCACTGCCAGTGTGGTCGTTAGGCCAGGGCTTCAGGGGCTATTGAGGTCACTGCTGCCCAGAACAGGTGGTGGTGGTTCTGGATCTTGTTTATATATGGTTTCTTCTTTGCAAGGTAGAGTTTTAACATGCATTTGTGGAGGAAGCAATGTACTGTGTTCACAGACAATGGTTTTCGGAAGCGTTCCTGAGCACATGCCGTGACTTCCACTACAGAATCGTGTCTGTTTTTAATGCAGTGCTGCCTGAGAGCCCGAAGATCATGGCCATCCAATATTGGTTCTGAGTCTTTTAATGATATTACGTACTGTAGATGATGAGATCCCCATACTCTTTGCAATGTCTATATTGAGAAACGTTATTCTTAAATTGTTGTACTATTTGCCCATGCAGCCTTTCCATAACAGAGTACTGTTATGGAAATTCTTGAACTAATGTACATTTGAGAAATGTCTGCTTTACTATTACCTGGTAACTCTGATCTTTGTTTATAACATGTCTGCAGTGGATCATTATGACCTCTGACCATCTGTTAATCTTCCCAAACCAATAAAGGTATCTGTCCTTTGTTCTTCAGGAATGTGGTTGACTGCCTTTTATGATGTTCCACTACCCCCTTGACGGTAAACACCTAGGGCAGGAAGGATAAGGTGGGGGGACAGCCTGCCCTTTGGGTAAAACCTATGTGACATAAGACAGCTGGGAAGTAACTTACCACACCCCTTTTAACTGTAATAAATACGGACTGTTCATGAGTTCCTATCGATGGTATTACCATCACAGTACCCCTCCCCATCCTCAATTATGACTGGCCCATCCTCCCTGGAATGATCTTTTAATACCCAATCATGTTACTGACCTGTTGCCAATTTACCTAACTAGTGTGATCTTCCACCAGGTTTAGTTTTAGCATTACACAACTTTTCCAGTCTTTTGTTGCCTCTGTCCCAACTTTTTTGAAACGTGCTGCTGGCATCAAAGTGGGCATATATTTTTCAAGAAACAATAACACGCCTCAGTTTCAACATTTAATATGTTGTCTTTGTACTATTTTCCATTGAAAACAGTGTTTAAATGATTTGCACATCATTGCATTCTGTTTTTATTTGCATTTAACGCCGCATCCCAACTTTTATGGAAACGGAGTTGTACTTAAAATAATAATAATTAGGCAACAGAATTATATAATTTTAAAAAAAAAATTTAAACAAATTGAATTAGTTATTCAAACTAACACCATTCAGGTAATTTTAAGGAAATCATATTTTTCTGGATTGACAAAATGTGTTAAATCACCTCATAATTCATATTATCAGTAAATCCAAAGTAGTTTTACAGCTATATTTTTATTTCCATGCAATTATTGTTGTCATTTCTTCTCCCTAGGCATAGCTGATGCCTGACATCTTACAAAGCATAAACAGGTATGTGTTTGTGTTCAGAAAGTAGTCACACTGATAAAACTACACTAGTTTTCATACTACTAGCAATAAATATGTGTGTTCTGTGCTGGTGGGTGATTAGTGGTGGCGCTTGTCCTTTCTCTCATTCAGAAGTTTTGAAGTACTGTACATAATGGCTACCTGATTCTACTAGTAAACTAAAAAAGCATCCCAATGATTTTCAAATGCAGGGAATGTCAAGATTGGCATACAGTAAAATCTTAATTAAGTCCATGAATCTAGGAGCATATTATGTTGCTCTTTCAGCGACCTTTTGAGATTTTGAAACATTGTTTTTAAACATTGTTAAAAATTATTGGCAATACACATGTCATTTAAAGTCTTCTAATGACCAAAAACGATCACGGTTGTGTATCCCTGTGCACATATTTTGTGTATCTCGCACCAGTATTTTTTTATGTAATGGTGGTAAGCAACCTAAGATTGCGAGTTCAAATCCAAGCCGACTAGTGAAAATAAAGCAATTATGTCCTTAACCTGAATATCTCCAGGGTCGCTGTGAATAATGGGGGGTTACCTAGCTCAACATTGTGTCTGTATTTTGTTATGATTCCAATCTTATAACATATCTGGGATGTTTTGGGGAAAAAGTATGGATTTGTAAAAATTACAATACAAAAATGAATTTGAATTTTCTGTGTAAACTAATTTGACAACTGATTACATTTTTAATTGTTTTGCATTTTAGTCATTCAGCTAAGTGACTTACAGTATATATTACTGATTGGGAACATTTTAGTAACTACTGTCCTTCACAAATATTTTCATGTTCTGAGGGGAGATGGAATGAATGAGCAAATTGGAAACTGGGGTTGATAAAGTGGCGATGATGATATGAGGGTCAGATTGGACAATTTTCTAGGATTTTAGAGTTGACACCCTTACTCTTAAGATAAATGCTATGGGATCCATCAATGTCCTACATGACTCCAGGTCATGGAAGCATGCAGGTAAGATCCCTTCCACCCTGGTCACTCACTGTTCCAACAATTATCCTACAACAGACAGAGGGCAGGCAGGCAGTGAAAAGGGACATTGCTGTGGCACTTTTTGCAAGCCATTCCTTGTTTAAATTTGTGAGTGTGCTTCAGATTCTGAAAGCACACACAATTTTTGGTGACGTTCAACTTAATCTTTTGGTAGGTTCCAATACATACCTTGGTATTTGGATCTACTGTATCTATTGTCCCCTCCATCTTGACCAGAGTCCCTGTCCCCACTGAAGAAAAACAGCACCATAACATGATGTTGCTGCCAGTATGCTTTATAGTAGGTACTGTTTATAAGTTGGCTTTGCGCAAAACATCTAATTAAGGCCAAAAGGCTCTACCTTGATCTTACCAGACTATAACACATTTTCATACATGGTTTTGGGAGATGTACCTTCATGCAAAATGTATACAGGCTTTGATAATCCTTGTGAGAAATTACATCCAACTTGCCACCCTACCCTTCACTTTCAGACTTGTGAAAAACACAAGCAAGTGTTGCAATATGCTAGAAAGTCCTGAAGTTCATTTAAGGTTGCCTTTGGCCTCTTGGTAACCTCCGAAGCTCCTGGCTGTGTGCTTAGCGTCTTAGTCCTGTAGGAAAGTGAAAATCTGCCAGAGCTCTCTGGAGCAAGTTTTCATCAAGGATCTGTACTTTGGTCTGATCAGCTTTTAATTCATTTGCAAACCTGTTTTTGCTTTGTGTTTATGGAGAACTGTGTGTAGACTGATAACGAAAATTTCATTTTAATTAATTTTAGAATAACGCCGTAACTTGGGTTTGAAAACTTTCAGAAAGCACTGCAAACCATTACTTGTGTTGTTTATTTAAAACAACATTTTTATCATATTGTTTGAGCATTCATTTGAGGTAAATAGATAAATCAAAGTGTAATTGCTTTTATTTTGTTACAAATATACTGGAGAACTTAACAGTCCTAGCATGGAAGCATGCACTCAAATCTTGACAAACAATTAAATGAACATGCATGAGAAAACTGTTTTGGGTTTGGGGGATGAAATACAGTTTTGGGGGATGAAGCATAAAACGGATAGGGGCTAGACACTGCTGGTAATAGAGAATATTTTTTCAGCCTACCTACAAAGGAGTAGCTGACAAAATCTGAGACTATGAGGTGCCCAAAGAAGAGCTTTGAGGCTGTCTGCTTTCTACCTTTCTGCCTGGCTGCATAATCAATGTTTTCTCTGCAAAGATAAAAATTTCTGAACAGTTTTACACCTGACGATGTGGAAAAAGTCCACTTGTAAAAAATATACTAAAAAATGTGAATAAAGAAAATAATAAATAAACAATAAATGGGGATTAGAAATGATGCCAACATCTTCATCTGATATATTTTATTGTTAATGATGAGTATTGCTATGTAATGTGAGGTGTAGATTACATAAGGAATAAGGTACATGAGGCAGTTTTGTACAGTCATTTACTGACTGCATTCACAATGCAGCACAGACTTGCAAGCTATATTGCTTTTATAAAATCTTACCAACTTAACCAACATACACTATATGTCCAAAAGAATGTGGACATCCCTAATAATTATTGAGTTCAGGTGTTTCAGCCACACCAATTGTTCACAGGTGCATCAAATCCAGCAAATAGCCATTAAATCTCCATAGACAAACATTGGCAGTACAAAAGGATTGTACTGAAGAACTCAGTGACTTTAAACGTGGCACTGTCATAGGATGCTACCTTTGCCACAAGTCATTTTGTGAATGCGCAGTGCTGAAGCGCATAGCCCGTAAAAATCGCCTATCTCACCACAGAATTCCAAACGGTCTCTGGCAACATCCGCACAAGACCTTTGTGCCAGGCGCTTCATGGAATGGATTTCCATTACCGAGCAGCTGTATGCAAGTCTCACATTAACATGTGCAATGCCAAGCGTCGGCTGGAGTGGTGTAAAGGACGCTGCCACTGTACTCAGGAGCAGTGGAAACTTGTTCTCTGGAGTGATGAATCACACTTCACTACCTGGCAGTCTGATGGATGAATCTGGGTGTGGTGGATGCCAGGAAAACGCTACCTACTGGAACGCATTGTGCCTATTGTAAAGTTTGGTGGAGGAGGGTATATGGTCTGTGGGTTCCAGGGGCGGGGGCAACTCAACATTATTGCCCATGGTTTTGGAATGGGATATCCAGCAAGCTCACATAGGTGTGATGGTCGGATATCCACATACTTTTGGCCTTATATTGTTATATTTGAGTGAAAATGTTAGTTTAATAAGTAAATGCATTAAATTAAATTATTCTAACTTGAAGACTGCAGACATAGTGTCCACATAGTTGCTATGTAAAAGTAGTGGTTGCCATGCGAGCTGGCTAAAGCTTGTGTCACTTTCTAACTTGCTATCTTAGTCCAAAAGGAACTGAAATTACAATGACTGGCTCCATTTATGTTTGTTTTGGCTTCTCTTTAGGCATTTACATGGATATAGAGCTGCAACTAACAACTATCTCGATAATCGATTAATCTGCTAATTATTAATCGATGAAACGGAAAAGAAGTTATTTCTGGGTTTGAATGCAAGTGTTTAATTCATAATTTTGCACAATATTCTCTTTTAAACACTTGTTAGGAGTAATAAAACAAATGGAAAGAATGTGCAAAAAAATAAATGGTTTGATGAAGTGCATATAGCAACGGATGTTTTACAAAATGATGTACTCTGAGGTGCTATTCAAAACTGCTTTGATCAATAATTAATAATACAGGAAACAATATCAAATAGTATGTTAAAACGCCACTAGTATACTTTAACATGTTGGAATTCCCCAAGAACCACAGTAAGGAGAAATAACAAAATGTAACACATTGCTGAGAGTCTTATAACAGGCAGTTTTAAAAATAAAAAGATGAAACTGTTGCTGGCATAGGTGTGACTGTGACAGCCAATACCAAATGTAGTTTGGTACGCTGGTCAGCATCCAGGATCCAAAGAACTTGTTTTATAATATCACTTGTGTGCTTGCCGGCTTAAAATAACAAAGTCATGGTGGGAGAACAATACAGTACAGACAGAACAGTAACAGTACAGACAGAGACAACCGGCCTCTCTACTGTTACAGTAGATACATATCTACAAGCTTCCTGAAAGACACCCTGGTGCTTGGAAAGAGAAAGGCCCCCAACGCAGCCCAGGTGTAGGGGAGTCATGTGACCAGACACAAGTCCAGACACATCCCTCTCTGACAGAGAGTCTGAGAGCTGGGTGATGAGACACACATTGTTGGAGTACATGATCGTCACTAATAGCTGACAGGCAGCTGTGACAAGAGTGAGATGTCAGCAGTAGGCCAGTAGGGGAGCCTACCTAGAGCAGTCTAAGCACTTACAAGGACATGCTATCACAATTGTTATACAAAGCCTAAACAGAGATTGTCAACATACTACGCTGAACGTAACATAGTATAAGTTCATTCAAGTGGAGCGGTTACATGTAGTGCGAAGTGGAGGACAGTGGGTTTGCACCCAGTGTGGGGCCAGACGAACAATCAGTGGAAAAGCGAATTTGTTGGCAACGTCATGTCTGACATCTGTTTCTATGGGAGGTGTTATGTTTCGGTACAAGTCTTTTTTAACTTACATTCCCCTTGGCACAATGGAGTACAGAAGTGGAATGTTAGCTAGAGTTCCCAGGCTACCCAATAGGGCCAGCCCCGCCTGTGAACAATTGCCTCCTAGCGGGACCTAGTCAGAGGCATTATATGAAGGCCCAAGGAGAGCAGCTCAGGGCCAAGGCTAAAGCAGAAGCCAAGGAAGAAGCTAAAAAAAAGGCAGAATTGCCCAGCAATGTGGTATACATAAAAGGAAGACAGCCAGGAGAAAAAGGATGGAGAGGCCAGCCCAGATAAGACTTCTAGGAGAGCAGTTTGTAGTTTAAGCTGTATTTTCCCCTCTACTTCTCTACCCCTTTTATTAATAAAAGCATACCCCAATAATTTCCAGAAGGTACAGACAAGGTTGCGCACAATAATCAACAATGTATATAATTCCCTAGCATGACTAGGTTCTCTGCTAGGAATTGTTTATGCTCTCCCACAACCACTTGGTGGGAATTTCTGTGCAATCTCTACTTAGTATATATAATTTTTCACCTCAAAGTGGTATCTGCACACACACATTTTTCAGGAGTGATATGATGCCATCAAAGGCCCTTGTGACCTTTTGAATGCACACTCCAGTTGGCCTTTAAAGGGTTTTGAAGCACACCCGTTCATGAAACAAGCATTGTTAATCCACTTTTTAATCAACTGTGTGGTCATGAGTAGGACAATAACTGTACACCTAATCGTAATCGAACTGTATGGTATGGGCGGCTCTTTTGTTTGCAAGTGAACTCCAATGAATACACACATTCTTAAAAAATAAATAGCTAACTACTGTATACTGTGCTGAATGACTCTTGCATAAATCCGGGCTGAAAAAGAGCATCTCCTTACATTAGAGCATCTGCTTACATTTGAGAAGAAACAGCTAGTACTACAATGCCAAATGGTGCTTTTCTCTTTGAGAAGTCTTTTAATATCATAAAGATTGTAAAGATTTCAAAAGTGTTGGGGGTAAATTTTACAGACATTTTAGTTGAAGGCACAGAATATCGGTTGAATTAGGGGTGTCGTGATGTACTGGTATTGACGATAACAAAATGTTGTATTTTTCCAAAAACTCATCTCGGTTTTTCCATAGCTTATTCATGGACAAACGATGCATGCGCTTAAACTACGAGTCTAGCCTATTCACTAGGCGAAACTGTTTTGTATTTTTCCAAAAACTCATCGGTGTTAGGCCTTATGGATCTTTTGTTTATCAGTTCATCTGGTTGCCTTTTCACTATCCATTAAGTGTAATTGTTCTATTTGTATGCTTTCATTTTTTTATTTGTACAATTATGGTATCTCTCCACCTCCATACACTCGTATTTTGAGTGTAATTCATTTGCCAAAAAAGAGGGGAAAAAACACATTAATCAAAGTTGAAGATTAATTTGACTGATAGCATTTTTTTTCTTCAAATTTTCTATAGATACTGCGATAATATCGTTACCGTGAATTCTTTTGGCCACGATAATCATGTAATGAAAATCTGATATCGTGACAGCCCTAGCTTGAATATTACATTTCAATTTAGTGTTGTGGATTGAATAGGCCTACTGTATTAATGTCATAGAAAACATTAATAAATTTTTAATTTTTTTTTACTGCAATATTCCTCTCGATTCCAAGCAGTATGAAAATTGCATTCAGTCCATTACTAAACAAATCTCAAAATGATTGATCAATGACCTCATCGGACTAAAATAATAAACATGACAATATTAAAATAAGAAACCTTTTCAGGTAATGAAAAAGGGACCTAGTACGTTAGAGCGGGGCTGGGATAAGTGGGGGCAGTCTTCTCATGGTTTTCTACCTTGTTTCTTTTCAGGCCACTGACAAATGTGTTCTCGCACTTCTCTCAAGCAAACAGGAAATACACAGAAAAAAACAGAAGAATAAGATGCCACTTCTCCTTTGCTCATTTCTCTCCTCTCCTCCCAGCCCTGTGGGCTGCTTCAAGGCAGTGCCATGGAGGACTACTGTAGCACAGTCACTCTCATTTTCAGTTCAATTAATGAGCCATAAATAACCCAATGAAGGTGTCAACAAAGAGTGAAATATATCATGGCTTTCACTAATATTTATTCGCAGCCAACTCCTGTTTGCCCAAATGAAGATAACCTAATAAAAGTAGCAAAACATTCCAACCTCAACTATATATTAAGCAGGGTGATCTTCACAGGTGCTGTGATTTGACAAAGATGTTAGGAATAGTGGTTAACAATGAGAGACAACATACTCAGTATGCTCCCATGGGGGTGCCAAGGCAGCCAGTGTTGATGAAACACTCTGCTACTTTGCATTGTAGATCACCGACCGCCTCAGTCATCCTATTAGAAAACAACATGCTTAGTCCAACTGGTGAGCTGGTCTAAGCCGCAGCAAAAATTTATTCATCAATGGGTTTCACAAATATTAATTTCAGACAAATAATGGTGGTAAAAAAATATACAGTACAGAATAATATGCAGTAGCGGCTGAATGGAATGGCCAAGAGAGACAAACCCAGAAGGTAGTACAGCTTCAGAGAAAAGTGGCAAACTTGTTGAGTAATATATGCCTGCTTGGGTCTTTGAATCTGACGTTAAGTGAAGACGTGAGTACAAACTCAGCTCTTCTTCATCTTGGACTCTGAAATAAAAACCTAAGGCTTAAAAGAAATGCTACACAGCCTATCTTCACAGTGAGATAATTTGCAGGAAGATGCTGAATACATGTAAATACTAGCATTTTCAGTCTTTAAGCTAAGCTGTAATTTGATTGCATATGTATACTGCTAAACCAATTAATGGTTCCTTTTAACCCACTCATCTTTGGAGAGGAATCACTCTCTAAATAATACAGCAACATATCCCCTCTCAAGCAAACAGCCCACACACACTTTAACACAGACAAGCATACTGGTACTTGAATCTGGAGGCTTTTTCTTACACATCACAACTCATAGATATTGCGTAACATCACCAACATGGGAAGCCTTAGCCTATCAAGACAATATATCAAGACAATCTCAATATATCAAGACAATCTCATAATCTGAATTCCTCTTTACACCAGACACATTGAGGATTTGTAAAATGTGATAAATACGTTATTAAGTTCAGCAGAATACTGTGGGTAGACTGTAAGAAATGCTTTAAATATTGTAGCTAAGAGAACTATAAAACTCATTAGCCAACTCTCATCAAAGGAACATAAAGCACTACTATTAAAAAAGTATAGCAACTGCTAGTGTACTAGTAAAGACCTCTAAAACTCATTGAATGACATTTCATCAATCAAGCGAGATAATGACCCAAAACAGTACTGCAATAGCAAGTAGGGAGTTTTCAGGGCCAACAAAGGCACAGTTCTTGACAGGTTACATTGAGCTGATGTGTCTTAGACTCCGGGTAGGTATTCCATGCAAACGATGTGACCAAATAATAAAAATAAGAGCTTAATTTGAACATTAAGCTCTTATTACTATGCATAAAAAGTGTTGTGGTTTCTAACTGGTGAAACCAATATGCACAAAAATATCCTGAAATGAGAGACTATTCTTAAACCTGGTGGTAATTGTTTGATTTCAAATGCAAAAAAAGAAAAAATGCCTCACTGTCCCAGTACTTATGAAAAATGGAAAAAGCCTTACAAAAAAGCCTTACAAAACATCACAAATAGACATTGAACATGGCTACCTTACAAAAAGAAGAACATTTCTATTATTTGACATGGCACACTCCAAATATATAAATGTCCACAAACATAATCGGTCTGTGTTCCAGACATGGCTAGAGAGACTAGATAAATGACATTTTCCAAAATCACACTGACATTTCCCGTTATCAAGCGCCAGCCACTGGCATGGCAAGAGCAGGCTTGTCAGTCAGTGGCAGACGAGCATCACACCTTATCACAAGGACACTCAGCATCTCTGGCGCTGGTACTTAGGCTAGGGCTGGAGCCTGGACTGTAGATGGTGCTGGAGGAGATGGGGATGGAGGTGGGATTTGAGCTAATGATTGAGCCCATGCTGCTATTCTCCCCATCCCATTCCACGAAATGACTCCTCAAGCTAGCCAGTTTCTCTCAGAAGAAATTCATTAAAAAGATAAATAAAATATTTAAGTTTGAATATAGTAGCCAGACAAGCAGGTTGGCAGCAACCAAACAAACTTTGAAGGACCTGACTACAGAGCTGCAATACCACAAACAGTGTAATGATTAGGACAGAAGATATTCTCTATGTTCAAGTGGCATATCATTAACAACGGCCCTTTAAATATTTAGTTTTCCCTTTCCTGAATATCTTGTGTTGTTGTTGTATGAATTGAAAAATACCTTATCCCTTGTTTTCTTACAGTTGACTGAACTGTTGTATCAAATCACAATCAACAACTTGGAGGGTGGGGTGATGTTTCCAAGGGAGAATAAGGGACAGGGATTGAATGCAGAGCTATTGGTGGACATGTTGTGGGGGTGAGATAATGAGTGGGTGAGTGCAGAAGCATTGGAAGCTCATGTTTGAGTCAGAGGACCACATCCTTCTAAGCCTCTCTGAGTCAACAGAGCTCAAAGAGAAGAGCCTAAGACATGTTTTTGTAGAGAGGGGACATATTTCCCTATGTATGCCTACATTGGATATGCTTGCAATTAATGATCATCAAACTCGGTGTTTAGATTGACAATACCCATGGTAAATATTTTGTATGATGAAGAACACAGATTAAGGGAATTAAAAAAGAGTCACATTTACTAAAACAATGACTCAAGTTATCTTAGTCAACAAACTGTGGCCCTGCAAATACTCAATTACTATGAATGTACCATATTGTTAAATGAATCATTAAAAGGCACAACCTTTACATTACCATGTATTGTAGTTTACCAATACAATTGTATTATGGTAAAGTAGATGCAATGGGTATTCATATCCTTATTAAGTAAGTGAATTAACTACAACACATGTCAGTAGAAAGATATCAGCCGGAGATAAGTTCCTATAATTTTGGAGAGGAAAATGTGTATTTATCAGAAAAAGAAACTACCCCACAGTTGAACTCTTTAGTCATATCTCAGGTCACTTCCACTTATGGCTCTGCCTTCTCCAGATGAGTCATTGAATAAAAAAAGATGCTATTTTATTACAAAATTAAAAGTGAAGACTTACATAACACTGAATATTATACCATTAAATATACCACTCAAAGCTTTGATTGTATAAAAGTTGCATTGAAATATTACCTGCTTCTCGACTAGGTCATTAAGAATGGCTCACCCATAGTTGTTGATAAAGTTGTTACAACCCCTATTCTGATATTTCCTTTGCGTAGACAGGTAAGGATTAAAGGTACGGAAGCGGCTTATAAATCACAACATCCACCAATAATTATCTGTGCAAGTACTGCTGTTGCATTACCTTCACTAGGATATAGTAATACTACTCCTAGTAGTTTCATAGCTGAACCCTGTGTTACAACAATAAAACACATACAAAATGGATATACAGTAAGACATACAGTGCCCACCACTAATATTGGCACCCTTGATAAATAACAGGCTGCAAAAAAATCACACCTTTAATTGAAGTATAAAGACTGAGAGGTAAGTCATGATTTCCTGTTTCACTGGGGTATAAATATGAGGTGAGACACTTGCCAGATTCCCATAGTCACTCATCACTATGGGAGAGACTCAAGTGTACGGTAATGATGTGCGGCAAAAGGTAGTTGAGCTGCACAAATCAGGAAATGGCTATAAGAAAATAGCTCAATGGCTGAAAATGGCAATTTCCACAATCAGGGTAATAATTAAGTAGTTAAAAGCAACTGGATATATTAATAATGGGCCTGGAAGAGTCATGTCTATTGACCCCACGCACAGTGAGGAGGATGATTTGAGTGGCCAAAGAATCTGCAGGGATCACAGCTTGAAAATTGCAGATGTTAGCTGGGTCAGCAGATATTAAATCACAACCTGACTGCATTAAACTGGCCTGTGGTTGAATCTATCAGCAGGACACAGATCCAAAGCACACCTCAAAAGCAACACAAAAATGGTTCACTGACCACAGAATCAAGATTTTGCCATGGCCATCCCAGTACCATGACCAAAACCCCATAGAAAACCTGTGGGATGAGCTGAAGATGAAAGTCAACAAGTGTGGACCTGAAGGATCTGCAGAGATTCTGTACAGAGAAATTATCTCAGATCCCTTTAGATTAGATTCAACATTATTTTCATTGAACAGTACAAGTACAGTACAATGAAATGTAGTTAGCATCTAACCAGAAGTGCAAATAGAGGAGGGCAGAAAATTTACAAGTATTTACAAGTATTAAGTATATGTATATAACGAGTAGAATGTGTAGATGTGCAGTGAAGGCAAATGCAATACAAATGGCAATACTAAATGTGCAATCAGGCAAATAGTGGAGGACAGAACATTTACAACTATTTACAAGTATTAAGTACAGTGGATATAAAAAGTCTACACACCCCTGTTAAAATGCCAGGTTCTTGGGATGTAAAAGAATGAGACAAAGATAAATCATGTCAGAACATTTTTTACCTTTAATGTGACCTATGACGTGAACAATTCAATAGAAAAACAAACTGAAACCTTTGAGGGGGAAAAATAAAAAATAAAAAACTCAAAATAACCTGGTTGCATAAGTGTGCACACCCTTAAACTAATACTTTGTTGAAGCACATTTTGATTTTATTACAGTACTCCGTCTTTTTGGGTAGGAGTCTATTAGCATGGCACATCTTGATGTGGCAATATTTGCCCACTCTTCTTTGCAAAAGCGCTCCAAATCTGTCAGATTGCGAGGACATCTCCTGTGCACAGCCCTCTTCAGATCAACCCACAGATATTCAATTGGATTCAGGTCTGGGCTCTGGCTGGGCCATTCTAAAACGTTAATCTTCTTATGGTGAAGCCATGCTTTTGTGGATTTGGATGTGTGCTTTGGGTCGTTGTCGTGCTGAAAGGTGAACTTCCTCTTCATCTTCAACTTTCTAACGGACGCCTGAAGGTTTTGCGCCACAATTGCCTGGTATCTGGAACTGTTCATAATTCCCTCCACCCTGACTAAGGCCCCGGATCCAGCTGAAGAAAAACAGCCCCAAAGCATGATGCTGCCACCATCAAGCTTCACTGTGGGTATGGTGTTCTTTGGGTGATGTGCAGTGTTGTTTTTGCGCCAAACATACCTTTTGGAATTATGGCCAAAAAGTTCAACTTTGGTTTCATCAGACCATAACACATTTTCCCACGTGCTTTTGGGGGACTTGATATTTGTTTTTGCAAACTTCAGCCAGGCTTGGATGTTTTTCTTTGTAAGAAAAGGCTTCTGTCTTGCCACCCTACCCCATAGCCCATTCATATGACGAATACGGGAGATTGTTGTCACATGTAGCACACAGCCAGTAATTGCCAGAAATTCCTGCAGTTCCTTTAATGTTGCTGTAGGCCTCTTGGTAGCCTCCCTGACCAGTTTTCTTCTCGTTTTTTCATACATTTTGGAGGGATGTCCAGTTCTTGGTAATGTCTCTGTTGTGCCATATTTTCTCCACTTTATGATGACTGTCTTCACTGTGTTCCATTGTATATCTAATGCTTTGGGAATTCTTTTGTACCCTTCTCCTGACTGATATCTTTCAACAATGAGATCCCTCTGATGCTTTGGAAGCTCTCTGCGGACCATGGCTTTTGCTCTTAGATGCAACTAAGACAATGTCAGGAAAATCCTACTAGAATAGCTGAGCTTTATTTGTGATTAATCAGAGTCACGTTAAATGATGGCAGGTGTGTAATGACTTCTATTTAACATGAGTTTGAATGTGATTGGTTAATTCTGAACACAGCCACATCCCCAGTTATAAGAGGGTGTGCACACTTATGCAACCAGGTTATTGTAAGGTTTTTATTTTTCATTTTTCCCCCTCGAAGATTTCCATTTGTTTATCAATTGAATTGTTCACATTATAGGTCACATTAAAGGTGGAAAAAGTTCTGACATGATTTATCTTTGTCTCATTCTTTTACATCACAAGAACCTGGCATTTTCACAGGTGTGTGTAGACTTTTTATATCCACTGTATATGTATATTACCACTGGAATGTATAGATCAGCAATACTAAATGTGCAATAAGGCAAATAGAGGAGGGCAGAAATTTTACAAGTATTATAAGTATTAGGTATAATGTATGTTACAAGTGGGATAATAGTTGTTCGGGTACAAATGGCAATTTCAAAATGGCATTCAAGATGTGCAAATGAGGCAAATGAAGGATTGATGTATTAAGGTAGCATGTGCACCTGAGATGCAGAGACAGCAGCAATGAGGTCCCGAGGTAGACATGCGTGTGTAACAACTGTAAAAAACGCAGGCACAATAGCAATTCTAAATGAGCAAAAAGGCAAGTTGAATGTGAATATGTGTGAAGGTGTATGTGCAACTGAAATGCAGGGATACTGTAGCAGCGGTGAGGTTCCTGAAGTAGTCACGTACCTTTAACAACTGAAAACTTTCGTTATCAGGCATAGCAAGGCAGTGTCAGAGAAGTACAAGGGAGTAGTGTAACAAGGTCCCAGAGAATCGGGGGGGAGGGTATGGGAGGGTATGGTAACTGATGGGTCACAGAGTTCTCTGGGTCACAGAGTTCAACAGGGTTACTGTAGATGGGAAGAAACTGTTCCTGAGCCTGTTGGTCCGGGACCAAGGATACCTGTACCGCCTGCCTGATGGAAGGAGGGCAAACAGTTGGTGGCATGGGTGTGATGGGTCCCTAATGATCCCGCATGCCCTGCACACACACCGCTTCTGCTGGAGGTCTGCAATCCCTTGCTATGTGCTCTCCAACCTCATTACACATTATAGGAGAATACTTAGAACTGTTATCTTGGAAAAGGCAGGTTGCACACAGTATTAAATGAAGGGGTGCCAATAATTGAGGAATGCATATATACACTGCTCAAAAAAATTAACGGAACACGTAATCATCACAGAATACAGTAACACCAAGTCTATTAAACTTCAGGGATATCAGTCTGTCCCGTTAGGAAGCATAAGTGATTGTGAATCAATATCACCTGTTTTGGTGCAAATGAAAGTGACAACAGGTGCACTGGAGAGGCAACAGCAAGACAACCCCCATTAAGGGAATGGTTTTGAAAGTGGTGGCCACAGACAATTACTCTCTCTTTATCCTTCCTGCCATGATTCTTCTCTAGTTTTGCGTTTTGCTAGAGTCTTTCTCACTACTGGTGTAGTAGCATGAGGCGGAAGCTGCAGCCCATTCAGGTTGCACAGGTAATCCAGCTTCTCCAGGATGGCAGATCCATACGTGCTGTCACAAGGTTTGCTGTGTCTCCCTGTACAGTCTCAAGAGCATGGAGAAGACACCAGGAGATGGGCCGTTACACGAGGAGAGCTGGACAGGGCTGCAGAAGGGCAACAACCCAGCAGCAGGACCGGTATCTGCTCCTTTGTGCGAGGAGGAACACAAGGAGCACTGCCAGAGTCCTACAAAATGACCTCCAGCGGGCTACTGGTGTACATGTTTTTTTTTTGTCAGAGAACACTAGAATTGGCAGGTCCGCCACTGGCACCATGTTCTCTCCACAGATGAGAGCAGGTTCACACTGAGCACATGTGACAGACGTGAAAGAGTCCGGAGATGCTGTGGTGAACGTTATGCTGCCTGCAACATCATCCAGCATGACCGGTTTTGCGGTGGGTCAGGGATGGTCTGTACCCTGACTGCTGTTAGGTACCGGGATAAAATCCTCTGACCCATCGTCAGACCTTACAATGGTGCAGTGTGCCCTGGGTTCCTCCTGGTGCAGGACAATGCCCGGCCTCATGTGGCCATAGTGTCTAGGCAGTTCCTGGATGATGAAGGCATTGATGCCATTAACTTGCCCTCACATTCCCCAGACATGAATCCAATTGAGAACCTCTGGGACATTAGGTATCGGTGCATCTGACGCCGCCAAGTAACGCCACAGACTGTCCAGGAGCTCACTGATGCCCTGATCCAGGTCTGGGACGACATCCCCCAGGACATCAATCAATTAATCAAATGTATTCATAAAGCCCTTTTTACATCAGCAGTTGTTACAAATAAAGAGCTTTTACAAAACACCCAGCATGAAACCCCACAGAGCAAGCAACAACAGTGTTGAAGCACAGTGGCTAGGAAAAACTCCCTAAAGGGGCCAAAATTTAGGAAGAAACCCAGAGAGGAACCAGGCTTGATGGGGTGACCAGTCCTCTTCTGGCTGTGCTGGGTGAACATTTTAAGAGTATAAGTTGTAGTAATTAATAAATGCAAAATCTAGGTCAGAAGCATGACCAGATGGAGAAGGAAATGGACAAACCCGGGGGAGACGGCGGATGAATCGACACCATCCACCGTCTCATCAGGAGCATACCCAGATGTTGTCGGGAGTGCATACAGGCACGTGAGGGCCATACACACTACTGAGTCACATTATGAGTTGCCATGATGAAATTCAAGTGATTTGGAACAGCCTGTGATTTCAATTGTTTACTTTCATTTTCGGTGTGAGTTTGAATCCAGCCCTCAATCAGTTGGTGATTTTGGTTTCCAATGACCGTTGTTAAGTCATCTTGTTATCCACGAATTACACAATGTTTCAATAAAGATTGTGATCTTTAATATATTTCCTTTATCGAGACCCAATGTGTAATTTAAGTGTTCCCTTAATTTTTTTCAGCAGTGTATTTCAGAAAAATACAACAATTTATTTTTTATTTTAATTGTTTTTAATTAAAGATCACGAGGATAACAATAAAGACATTCTTTTCACTGCCCGTTCTTCTCACATTTACCGGAGGTGCCAATATTAGTGGCAGGCACTGTAAATGTGAAAATTATTTATACAGGTGCTGGTCATATAATTAGAATATCATCAAAAAGTTGATTTATTTCATTCAAAAAGTGAAACTTGTGTAATGTATACATTCATTCCACACAGACTGATATATTTCAAATGTTTATTCCTTTTAATTTTGATGATTATAACTGACAACAAATGAAAACCCCAAATTCAGTATCTCAGAAAATTAGAATATTGTGAAAAGGTTCAATATTGAGGACACCTGGTGCCACACTCTAATCAGCTAATTAACTCAAAACACCTGCAAAGGCCTTTAAATGGTCTCTCAGTCTAGTTCTGTAGGCTACACAATCATGGGGAAAACTGCTGACTTGACAGCTGTCCAAAAGATGACCATTGACACCTTGCACAAGGAGGGCAAGACACAAAAGGTCATTGCTAAAGAGGCTGGCTGTTCACAGAGCTCTGTGTCCAAGCACATTAATAGAGAGGCGAAGGGAAGGAAAAGATGTGGTAGAAAAAAGTGTACAAGCAATAGGGATAACCGCACCATGGAGAGGATTTTGAAACAAAACCCATTCAAAAATGTGGGGGAGATTCACAAAGAGTGGACCGCAGCTGGAGTCAGTGCTTCAAGAACCACCACGCACAGACGTATGCAAGACATGGGTTTCAGCTGTCGCATTCCTTGTGACAAGCCACTCTTGAACATAACACAGCATCAGAAGCGTCTCGCCGGGGCTAAAGACAGAAAGGACTGGACTGCTGCTGAGTGGTCCAAAGTTATGTTCTCTGATGAAAGTAAATTTTGCATTTCCTTTGGAAATCAAGGTCCCAGAGTCTGGAGGAAGAGAGGAGAGGCACAGAATCCACGTTGCTTGAAATCCAGTGTAAAGTTTCCACAGTCAGTGATGGTTTGGGGTGCCATGTCATCTGCTGGTGTTGGTCCACTGTGTTTTCTGAGGTCCAAGGTCAACGCAGCCGTCTACCAGGAAGTTTTAGAGCA
>JACXGI010005842.1:0-13475 GCA_016801175.1 Esox masquinongy
ATCTGCTGGTGTTGGTCCACTGTGTTTTCTGAGGTCCAAGGTCAACGCAGCCGTCTACCAGGACGTTTTAGAGCACTTCATGCTTCCTGCTGCTGACCAACTTTATGGAGATGCAGATTTCATTTTCCAACAGGACTTGGCACCTGCACACAGTGCCAAAGCTACCAGTACCTGGTTTAAGGACCATGGTATCCCTGTTTCCTAATTGGCCAGCAAACTCGCCTGACCTTAACCCTATAGAAAATCTATGGGGTATTGTGAAGAGGAAGATGCGATATGGCAGACCCAACAATGCAGAAGAGCCGAAGGCCACTATCAGAGCAACCTGGGCTCTCATAACACCTGAGCAGTGCCACAGACTGATCGACTCCATGCCACGCCGCATTGCTGCAGTAATTCAGGCAAAAAGAGCCCTAACTAAATATTGAGTGCTGTACATGCTCATACTTTTCATGTTCATACTTTTCAGTTGGCCAACATTTCTAAAAATCCTTTTTTTGTTTTGGTCTTAAGTAATATTCTGATTTTCGGAGATACTGCATTTGGGATTTTCATTAGTTGTCAGTTTTAATCATCAAAATTAAATGAAATAAACATTTGAAATATATCAGTCTGTGTGTAATGAATGAATATAATATCCAAGTTTCACTTTTTGAATGGAATTACTGAAATAAATCAACTTTTTGATGATATTCTAATTATATGACCAGCACCTGTATATCTTCTATACAACCCCATCTGTAAATCGACCCACCCAAGCCCGTTTAAAATAGCCCAATTGTGGGGGAAACCTACCCATCTACCAACACTACCAATATGAAAACTTTCCTCCTACGGCACATTTGCTGCAGTATATCGTTGGTCTGCAATTTAGCGTATGAGCGCAAAATTATGTTTTACCATGCCGACACACAGAGGCGATGCGAGATTTTGGGAAGGCCTTTGAGCTTTATATGCAGGAAAATCCCCGAAAAGCCCTACTGTAACGCCCCCGAATTCCAGTCCTTGTTTTGTCATCTGTCTGGACCCTACGTTTGGTTATGTGCACCTGGACTAAGTTTCGTTGATAATCATTCACACCTGTTTTCACTAGTGTCTTGTTAAGAGTGTATATTAGGGTGGTCCTTAGTGACTTGTAAAAGTATTTCATAGAATCTGAATTAAGGCACCCTTGCATTTGATAGATTTTCGTATAAAAGTAATATTTAAAAAAGTTTGTGGAGATTAAATGAGTTTTGATATTGCTACTGGACATAACATATCAAAATAGCAAAAAGCACAGAAATACTGTTTTTTAATGGACAAGTTCAACAACATTTTCTTGTGGTATTTAAGCTGTATATCTCAAACACACAATCACACAAAGGTCGCGGTGAACACGAAAATGTTTAGGCCATAGTTACAGTTTGATTGATTCATGTTTGCCCATAAGCTTAAAATATGAATTTCATTATAGAACACAAGAAAAGGAACCAGGCAAGCCTAGTTCAGCCGACCCGCAATTGGAAGGGATGAATGCTGTTGCCCTCACTAAATTCAGACCTGGGTCTCTCACGTGAGAGGCTGTCTTTAGGTTTAGAGGTAAAAAGGATCTTGTCCTTCTGCATGTGATCAATATTGATCAACAGTGGCGTCGTTAGGCCTGGGCGTTCGGAGCAATAGACCCGGATCTTTTATGAATAGCCCCGGATCTCAAATTGTTAAGTTAATTCGCATTTAACCAAAAAAAGCATGGCTGGATGGTGATGCTGCTGAGAAGAATGTCCATGCTAATTGGGACGATTGGTATCATATAATCAAAAATCTAATGTATTAAAAGATTAGTGTTTGTGAGTAGCATAAAGGCAAAATGTTTTCAAATAAAAATAAACCTGGGCCCGGTTTCCCGATAGCGTAGCACTTACGATGGTTTAACATCAAATAATAGTAGCAGTACGATGCGGGCTTTCAGACTCGTGAACGGGGTTAATTTGGAAAACTTTCTTAATTAGCCTATTTCTTGTTTTACGTACATTTTTCTTTATCCTCAGTTGACCAATTGCATTCAGTTACATTTACATCCAGTCACACACTTATCTAATTTGCCTAAATAAATGTGTCTAAATCAAACCTGTTTTGATAAGTTTTATTCGTTCTGTTGCCTTGATATTAACTGTTTGCGATCACTCCTCTCATGTTGAAGGAGGCGCTATTTCACAAATACAGTGAAATGCCTGTTAAACATCAAACATCTTGCCACTGATATAACACCTATTTATTGCCTGGGAATTTAACATTCTAGAACCCTAAGACCCATTTGTTAAACATCAAACATATCGCACCTGTTATAACACTTGTCTGGGGTGTTTATCAATCGTTGTAAAACATCAAACATGAACACATCAATGCAATCATAAATTACAAAGTCACCGGACTTGCATACTTCATTCCGAAAGTTCCACCCTAACACACATCATACAGGAAGTCCATACATCACACAGGAAGTCCCACCCAGCTGTCAAATCAAACTGGAATCCATGCCCACCAGGGTCATAAATCACCAAAGTGACAGAATATACCCTACATAAACTACTTATTTTCTCAGTGGTAAGCAAACAGTTGGCAGAAGAAGAAAGGAAAAGAGTAGAAGGGAATAGGAGAAAGAAGGGGGAGACTTATCGACTTCTGGGAAAGCTCTGAAATGGGCAGCCAGGTGATGACATCACAGTGGGGTGGGGGTGGGGGGTCAAGAGCCAGAGAGACCCCCTGAATCACTGTCGGGGATTCAGGGAGAAATATGGGGATGAATAGGCCATAAGAAACAGCCACAACATGTCATAGCCAAATCATATAGACAATTGGTTACATATAAAGACATTATGAACTGAAATCTACTATAATGACATGTGACCCAAAAGGCAGTAAGACGCTCAGAAACCATATGACATAGCGTGACATAGCGTAACATAGCCTAATATGCTAATGCTAATATATTGTATGTCTTGGGTAATCTAACTTATTATACTCACCAAGTGGATTGACTCACAGTCCACGATTTCTTCCAAAAATCTAGTCCAAATTGGTCTCCTGCGTTGCTTTTCCACTTAGGAGAAGCCATTTAAACTTTAAATGCTGAGTATAGTTTCGTTAGCAGCGACTGACTACGTGTTTTGCGCAATAGTCAAGTTTGGTTGAAGATTTGGTTGGGGAGGTGCCTTGTTGCGCACTGTTGGTGTGTCCTGTGTGTGCATCCGACGGTGATCGTTCAGCAATTGCCGTGAAGTGTGGCTCATGTGCTCTCAACCTAGCTTGTTTCAAATCCATTGGTCATCATTGGAGGAAGAAACTGGCCATCCAAACCAGGACCAGTCCTTCAGGTTGTGCGTAATCAGTGCCACACTCAATGTTTATGCTGACGTGGTGCGAAGCATATAGGCAACATAGAAGGATAAAGTATATCTGGTTAAATGCTCGAGACTCTCTTGTTTTCAGAAATACCAATTATTGCTGGGTTAAAACGTATTAAGGGTTTTGAATATCATGAATAGTTTTGCTCTGAGTTGATCGAGTTGGATTTCGTTCTACAATGCTGTGAAGAACATGAATCATTTTCGATTATAAAAACAGATTTTATCAAACAAAACGAGGCTTGGCTTTATCACTGGGACCATCAAGATAAGAAATCAGAAGAAGAAGGCTTATTGTAAGTACAAAATTTACTGTCAGACCCGAAACTAGCAACCCCGGTGCCTTACAAAATGTGTTGTGTGGTTGTTGACTATACTCAAACACTTGCATAGCACTTAGTCGCCGTAATAGCGATTTTAAATTGTTAGATTAAAGAGATTCTAAGCTTTCTGTACATATATTACATGTCTAGAACAAAAAAATAATATTTACGACACTTCGCTCAGTTGTTGAGGTTTTGTTATCTGGCGAAAGTGTACCGGCGGCGGTATGCCCTGAACGAAGAAGTTTTAAAGTGCTTACCATGGGATTATTTCTGCTGCTGTATGCTTACAATGTTTATATGGCTGCATCCCCATGTTCACCATGTCACAGGAGAACCCCGTCCCATGGTTGCTTGCAACTATATTTATTATTATTTATTTTTCCTTGAAACCACTGAATAACTCAAAAACTCCTTGGTGAAAAATGATATACATTGGACCACTGAAAATATATACCACGTATAGCTACCACAAAGAGACCCGACCCGGTTGCTCCATAGGGGGCGCCACAGGCCACGCCCAAATTCCGTTATTTCACAATGATGCTATAACCACCCCGATTGACCTAGAATGCTGATTCTTTGTGTACCAGCCTTATGTCTCATGACGAACAAAAAAGCCTCAAGAACCCATAAAGTCAGCCATCTTAGATTTTTCTGTACAGTGAAAATTTGGCAAAACCTATAAAAATTAACGTAAAATCAACAATAAGTCCGATTGACCTGCCCTTTAGCTTACAAGTGTATCATACATACCACCCTATAAAGTGATAGGGAATAAGGGATACATTGCAAGATGGTGGACAAAATGGGAGACAATTGTAGAAAATTAATTTATTATCATCCTTATTTATTCATTATCTTATTAGAAGGGTTTTGTATTCTGTATGCTTGATCAATTACACAGATACTGAAAGACTTGTGTCTCTCTCTGTCTCCAACTTATAAGGCCAGTATCTGTGATCAAGGGCAGGGATGAATGGAATGTCGACTGAGCAGGGCCTTGGCTCCTTTTAGCAGTAAGAGAAACAGGCCTCTGTCTGTGACATAAAACCGCCATAACAAACTGTTCTCTAGGAGGAAGCTCTTGAACAGCAGGGGGTTATTATTACTTACATCCTACAGGTGAACAGAGCTCTATTCCGTATTGGGAAGAGCATAGTTAACTTAAGTCCCCATATAGTAAATGTCCCGATTGATATTTCTCAGTCTTTGACCGGGTTGTCTGGGCAACCAACATTCTATGATATTCTGTGTCTCCTGGAGCTATCTGAGTGCAACCTTGCATTCTCTAGGCTACCTCATAGTGGCTACTATTCCTTGTATGTACATTCTGCAAATGCTAATTCCGTCATCTGTACTGTTGGAAGAGAATATAAGCTTGAAACTTGAAATGCATAATCAGAACAATCTGTCATGACATTACTCTGCTGGTCTCTGTACTCATTCTCTGTCAACGTTGTGACGGTTGTTCCCGTGGCGCCACATAATTAAACCTGAAATAATCAACTGTTATACCAGACTCTGAGAAGTTTTTATTTTAATAAATCGCAAAATTTTCCATCTTCCACAATTTGGCACCCCAGATGGGACTTCAATATCTTCACGACAACGGTGTCTGCATTTTAACTCTCTCCAGCTGACTGAACTGTGCACATCATAAATAGGTAAGCGAAAACTACTTGACAAAATTCGCAATGAGTTCATATCAGTCTGTTTTGAGAGTTGAATTGTTTGCACCGGAGCCGGGAGTGACGAAGTCACATATAAAATAACAGTTGATTATTGATGGTACATGTTTTATTGATGTTTCATTGTCATAATGTTATGTACTAAAAGAAAAATATAGAAAATCCTTCGATAAGAAGTTAAAGAACAAAAAAAGAGATTAATTGGGCTGTAACTGAATATTTGATAACAAAGCATGATCAATAAGAGAACTCCTAAACAGTATAGTATAGCCAATTCGAGGTTCCCAAAATCTGTCGTATGTGAGGGAATAACTAATTCGACACTTCCAAGAACTTATTCCCACCTAAAGTGAGGGAGCTAGCTGACCGGTTATCAACTGCCGCTGAGGGGTTAGAGTCCCCCAGCAGAGGTGGTTAGAGTCTCCTTGCAGGCGATTAGATAGGTGTGTGACGCAACCTAATTGGGTCACACATTCCCCTTGGTGGGTTGCAATAGCAGTTGTTGACGAACCCCTATGTGCCAAGCAAAGGCTGGTTCTAAAAGGAAGGGAAAATTAGATTATCCAAGAAACCCTATGTTGAGGATACCCAAGAACATTAGGTGAGGGGCCATATCCAAGAAACCCTATGTTGAGGATACCCAAGAGCATTAGGTGAGGGGGCTAAAAATCTCTACACTGTTAACAGAAGTATGAATGGCCGGCATTGAATGGGTGTTTGAATGAGTGAGTGAGAAAAATGTGTGTGCGCTCAATACAGTGAGGCTTAGGATTGTGTGTGTATGGGTGAAGAACTTACATAACTCTCATGGGGAAATCCATGTGTGAAACCATTGCAAATACACCACTGTACTTGTGTTTTATTTCTATTATCTGTGTTTTGTTAGAAAACAGTAGCAATAGGCAGATACCAAAGATTGTTGTAATTGGAGTAAATGGAACTTTTTCTAAGACATTTCAAGCACTGACACAGCCATAGCAAATTAATTATGCTGGTGATTTTCACTCGGACACAGATATTTTTCCTATTTGGAGTTCCTATTAGAGATCTAGACCATTTTAATAAATTATATTATTTGAGACGTATCATTTCTTTTGGGTATCATTGACAAGAAACCTATTTGACTATTATTACTTGACATTTTATTTGACAGAATAATAAGATAAAACATACTAAGTGAACGTTATCACAACTAGTCCAAGCCTGTACAGCCTTTGTCATTAGCTCTCTTGTCTAGGCCATTTAATTGAACAAAACATTTAACAGGGTAGAAGTGGTACCAGGTCCATATGCTTAACTCTCCTGGTACACGTATGTCTCTACAGGTTGGAGACTTTATAGAAGCTATTACTTGCTAGAAGCTTACATCTTGCTATTATCAAATGCCCCGCGCATACAGGTGGTAACGACAGGGTGTCCGTAGGTAACTCCATGGCAGACAAAGCGGCGTAGATGGCTGCTCAGATGCCTCTTATTGCTACTGTAACTCATTCTGCTACTAAACATGTCAATCTGTGTCCACGTTATACTGTTGACCATATCCGTGACCTGCAGACCTCTCTGAGAAACAAACCTGGGTGACAGCCGGCTGTGTAGCTGGTACCGACGGGATCTTTAGACACCCGTCCGGTAAACCCGTTGCACCAGTCTCACTTCTGCCCAGTCTTTCCGAGTGGCTCATAGAGTGTGCCACATGGGAAAATGGGGAATTATAGCTAATATAGGCAGACTTTGCTTTGCTCCAGGACTTCGAAAAGCATGTCAAAAATCTGAAGGGAATGCCCAATCTAAGGTACGCAACTTACAGAAAACAGGCCCTGTAAAACAAGGTAAAACACCCCCACCACATGGTCCGTTTGAGATAAATAGATTTTTTGAAATGACAGAGGGCTGGAGACAGGTAATAATAGTAATAACCCAACTTGGAAATAATAGACATATTTCCAAGTTGGGTGGAAGCTTTTCCAACATGAAACAATGATGCAAAGACTGTTGTGAAATGTTTAATGCGTCACAAAATGATCTAAAGTTGAAATGCTTCACCAACTCTCAACCAGTGTATACAGTGAAGGCATTTTTTTTAATCCCCTGCTGATTTTGTACGTTTGCCCATTGACAAAGAAATGATCAGTCTATAATTTTAATGGTAGGTTTATTTGAACAGTGAGAGACTGAAATTAGGAGCACACTCAAAGGGAGTGCTCCTAATCTCAGCTTGTTACCTGTATAAAAGACACCTGTCCACAGAAGCAATCAATCAGATTCCAAACTCTCCACCATGGCCAAGACCAAAGAGCTGTCCAAGGATGTCAGGGACAAGATTGTAGATCTACACAAGGCTGGAATGGGCTACAAGACCATCGCCAAGCAGCTTGGTGAGAAGGTGACAACAGTTGGTGCGATTATTCGCAAATGGAAGAAACACAAATGAACTATCAATCTCCCTCGGTCTGGGGCTCCATGCAAGATCTCAACTCGTGGAGTTGCAATGATCATGAGAACGGTGAGGAATCAGCCCAGAACTACACGGGAGGATCTTGTCAATGATCTCAAGGCAGCTGGGACCATAGTCACCAAGAAAACAATTGGTAACACACTACGTCATTAAGAACAGAAATCCTGCAGCGCCCGCAAGGTCCCCCTGCTCAAGAAAGCACATGTACAGGCCCATCTGAAGTTGCCAATGAACATCTGAATTCAGAGGAGAACTGGTTGAAAGTGTTGTGGTCAGATGAGACCAAAATCAAGCTCTTTGGCATCAACTTCCCGTGTTTGGAGGATGTTCAAGTAATCTAAACTTCAAATCCAGTGTGACATCTATAAACAAAGCCTTGGTAGCTTCAACTAAGAGTTACGCAGGGCTAGACAGCAACATTTATCGGGAATGATCAACAAGAGTATCAACAATACTGCACTGTATTTGCCATGGTCGACAAGCTTACAAACCCCCTAATGCAGATAGCATCAGAACTCGTGTCCAGTGTGAAATGTAATGAATTTGTGTTTCTTTAGTGAAAAAATGTACAATATTAGACGGACCATCAGAATTACACAGTCTAACAATGTCACTGTACATCACTATGACCACCAAGACATAACTTGGTTATTATGTTTAATACAATTGATCAAAAATCCCTAGAAGAAACAGTTCAACATCTTAAAGCTTCCACATGTTCCACTGCCATCTGACATTTTTAAAACTATTTTTGACTCTATATCAATGGATCTACAGCAAATAGTTAATGGCACTCTGCAATCAGGCATTTTCCCCAAGTTCTCTAAAAACAGCTGCCATTAAGTCCCTATTAAAAAAGACAACACTGGATGCATCTATATTAAACTTGGTTCAATATAGTTGTACTTGTATCAAATCTCCCTTTTATAGACAAGATCATTGAGAAGGTTGTCTTCAATCAACTAAGCAATTTTGTGAACAGAAGTGGTCTCTTTCAGTCAGGCTTCCGACCTCACCACAGTACTGAAATGGCTCTGATAAAAAATTGAAATGATGTACGGCTGAAAACTGGCTCGGATAAAATAACTGTTCTGATTCTGTTAGATCTCAGTGCAGCATTTGACACTGTAGATCATAGAATACTTGGTTCAGATCTTATTTAGATGGACGGAGTTACTTTGTCACCATTGGCAATCATGAATCTGATAGGGTGGCTATGACATGCGGAGTTCCCCAGGGATCAGTTGTCGGACTGCTTCTGTTCAATCTCTATATGCTACCTCTGGGCCAAATTCTACAGAACAACAACATTAACTACCATAGCTATGCAGAAGATACTCAAATACATATGGCTCTGGAACTGTATGACAACAGCTCAATAGACTCACTGTGTCCGTGTATAGAGCACATAAATACCTGGATGAACCAAAATTGCCTACAATTAAACCAAGATAAAACAGATTATTGAGTTTGGCAACAAAAGTAAGAGAACTAGTATTAGTAAAGAGCTGGATTCTCTGGCCCTTAAAACCAGGGATCAAGTGCGTAATCTTGGTGTTCTGATAGACCCAGACCTCACGTTCAACAGTCATATCAAAGCAGTCACCAAAACAGCATTCTATCATCTTAAAAATATAGCCAGAATCAATGGCCTGAAAAAGACCAAGAGAAGCTCATCCATGCTTTTATCTCTAGCAGAGTTGACTACTGTAATGGGCTCTTAAACTGGACTCCCCAAAAAGACTGTAAAACAGCTGCAGCTCATTCAGAATACTGCTGCCAGAATGTTAACCAGGACCAAGAGAACAGAGCACATCACTCCAGTTCTTAAATATTATCACTGGCTTCCAGTCAGTTACAGAATAGATTTTAAAGTGTTGCTTTTAGTCCATGAATCACTGAATGGTTTAGGCCCCAAATAAATTTCTGATATGTTTGAAGATTACAAACCAAGCAGGGCTCTTAGATCCATGAACTCAGGTCAGCTAGTAGAGCCCAGAGTCCAAACTAAACATGGAGAAGCTGCGTTTAGCATCTATGCTGCCCACAACTCAAAATAAACTACCAGAAGATCTTAGACGTTCCCCAAACATATCAATTTTTAAAAACACTTATTTTCACGCGCCTATGTCTGAGCACTTGAACTTAACCACAATGTTTTTATTGTTCTTTATTCTATTTTCTTATTCAATGTTTTATTATTTTGATGTTTTATTGTTGTTCATTGTTATTATTCTAGTATTTGTTTCTATTCTATTGTATTTTTATATTTCTCCTTTTCTTTGTAAAGCACGTTGAATTGCTTCTGTGAATGAATTGTGCTATATAAATAAATTTGCTTGCTTGCTTGGCCATTTTGGGGTATATGCGTTTCATACGTGTCAATAAATGTTTTTACTATGAATTGAAATGCATATTGGGGAAGTTATTGGATCCTAAGATCCAAGGAAGAATGAATTTGTTTATTACAAAAGAATATAATAGAACATTAATATAATTTGAATTGGCATCTGTAATTACAATAGAAGGTTCTGTGGTTGTTGATTAACTAATACATTTTCACATTCATTAGAAGAAAAAAATTGTCCTGATGTTTTTTATTACCAATCCTAAAATTACAGATCCATTTATTCTTATATTTTATATTGATTATTGAAATTATATATATATATATATATATATATTGCATATATATATATGCAAATAATAAAAGAACAGTCAGAATGAATGCTATGGCCATTCTAGTAATAGAATTATGGCAGTGTGTGTGTTAATGCCTCAGGATTTGGCTATAGGTGTGGAAATGATGCCTGATTTAAAGAATCCCTGAACATGCTGGCCCATGCCTGTGATATGATATTCTGAAAGTGTCATTACAGTTTTTCTCAATTGCTTAAACACAAAAACTGGTTCATGTAGCACAAAACCCATACCCTTAGGTCATTCCCAAAAACACACACCTTTCCCATAACTGTAAACACTATTCACCAGTTTCCACACGTTTCAATATTCAAAACTCTTTCTGCAAAACCTTACACAAAAGTGGATAAAGAAATCATTCATTGCACTATATAATCATTCAACAGACACATTCTCTCAATATAATTAACTCAACTCATCAAAACCTAAACTCAAAGAGCACAGATTTCTCCAGGTACAAACACTAAGCCTCAAAAATGTTAACACACTAATCAGAATTGCAGGATCAATATATAGGGCCTAGTGGCATGTCCATGTGCTTTGGAACAATGGATCCTAACAATGGTGCAGTTGCAAGACAAGAGAAAGGAAGAGCAACCCCTATGCATAGCAAAACCTAAAGGAGGTAATGGTGGTCACCTGTGGTGATGTGTTTGTGGCGTCTATCCATGGTTTTCTAAGGCACACGAGAGCATTTTCCCCACGCTGCCTGGAGAGAGTAAACAATGTGTGATGTTGATCAGATTTTATGGCCTGACCCAGACCTGAGACGAGATGGTGAGGACACGGATGTTGAGTAACCTGTACATTTGCTGCATTTGGAAATAAACCTTTTGGAAATTGGGTATTTTATTTCTTATATGTTATGTCAGTGTGACAATTCAAAGGTCAGGTTTTTGACCAAAACAGCATATGCAGAAGTACAACTTGGTAATAAATCTGTTTCTGATTCTGATTCTTTGTGATATTCTGGTTGAAGTAATTTACAAGATAATATTGTAATTATTATTAGAAACCGTATAACAAACTAAAAAGTGATAATACAGATAAAAAAGATTATACAGTTGGTCTATGTCTCTAGACATTTATGGACCACATACAGTGGTCTGTCTCCAACACGTGCACATTTTGTGGAATTAGAATGTGATACACACTTTGAAATATATTTGGTGACTGTAGATCAAAGGCTTTATTGGCCTTTTAGCCCCTTTAAGGCCTTAAATGCCTTTTAGGTCTCATATGCCTTTTAACCCATTTACTTTATATAGGCCTTATAGGTCATATGGCCTGTGAACGTACATTGCCAAAAGGTGCTTCTGTTGAAGTTTGGCAAAATCCAACCAATGGCCTAGGACTAATTTGTTTTAGTTTCGTTGTATCTATTAATCGATTTGATGGTGATCAAACATTTTTAAAGCCTTTGATTCATACCTTGAATTTCATTGGCCCGTGGCGGTCAGTACAACAGTACAACAACCTGATGCACTCATGCAACAGACCAAGTCTGCTTGAAATATCTGTTTGCATTCAGGCGTAATGAGCCTTCAAAGTGACTTTCAGGTATAGTGCCCCCACATGGCCGATTTGTGCCAAAAATTGCATGCCTCCTCTACTCCTCCTTGCAACCATGTTGGGTGACTATGAGAAAAACGGTTGCTGAAATACACCCTCATTTCCTGTTTGGCGACCTCATCACCATATTTGATTGGTTGTAACGGACAAACGGTTTTGCAGATCAAAAATCCATCTGATAACTTTTGTTAGGATTTGTCTGCAGATCATCTGTGCCATTTTTCAGGACGATTTCTCAAAATTTGTGGCCTACGAAAAATTTCTAAGCATTTTCAGAAAATTCAAATTGGTGGAAAATCCATGAAAACGGCCTCAGTCCTATAGAACATTTGTGAGCTGAACTGATTGATTGATTGATTGGTGCATGTGCGATCAAGGATGCCTAAAAACCTGACTCAGTTACACCAGTTCTGTCTGGACAACACGGACTTTCAACTCCCTCCAAAGATTTTCTGTGGGGTTGAGATCTGGTGACTGGCTAGGCCACTCCAGGACCTTGAAATGCTTCTTACGAAGCCACTCCTTCGTTGCCCGGGCGGTGTGTTTGGGATCATTGTCATGCTGAAAGACCCAGCCACGTTTCATCTTCAATGCCCTTGCTGATGGAAGGAGGTTTTCACTCACCCCCATGCTTCACAGTAGGTATGGTGTTCTTTGGATGCAACTTAGCATTCTTTCTCCTCCAAACACGGCAAGTTGAGTTTTTACCAAAAAGTTCTATTTTGGTTTCATCTGACCATATGACATTCTCCCAATCCTCTTCTGGATCATCCAAATGCTCTCTAGCAAACCTCAGACAGGCCTGGACATGTACTGGCTTAAGCAGGGGGACACGTCTGGCACTGCAGGATCTGAGTCCCTGGCGGCGTAGTGTGTTACTGATGGTAGCCTTTGTTACTTTGGTCCCAGCTCTCTGCAGGTCATTCACCAGGTCCCCCCGTGTGGTTCTGGGATTTTTGCTCACCATTCTTGTGATCATTTTGACCCCACGGGGTGAGATCTTGCGTGGAGCCCCAGATCGAGGGAGATTATCAGTGGTCTTGTATGTCTTCCATTTTCTTATAATTGCTCCCACAGCTGATTTCTTCACACCAAGCTGCTTACCTATTGCAGATTCAGTCTTCCCAGCCTGGTGCAGGTCTACAATTTTGTTTCTGGTGTCCTTTGACAGCTCTTTGGTCTTGGCCATAGTGGAGTTTGGAGTGTGACTTTTTGAGGTTGTGGACAGGTGTCTTTTATACTGATAACAAGTTCAAACAGGTGCCATTAATACAGGTAATGAGTGGAGGACAGAGGAGCCTCTTAAAGAAGAAGTTACAGGTCTGTGAGAGCCAGAAATCTTGCTTGA
>JACXGI010005842.1:13575-27562 GCA_016801175.1 Esox masquinongy
AATACTTATTTTACCGAGGAATTTACCAATAAATTCATTAAAAATCCTACAATGTGATTCTCTGGATTTTTTTTTCTCATTTTGTCTCTCATAGTTGAAGTGTACCTATGATGAAAATTACAGGCCTCTCTCATCTTTTTAAGTGGGAGAACTTGCACAATTGGTGGCTGACTAAATACTTTTTTGCCCCACTGTATGGGGCTCCGGTAGCAAAACGGATGGCATGTGGTAGACCACATCCAGTTTCTTCAGGAGAGAGTTTGAGGCAATTTTATATATGACATCACTGAAGTTTAGGATTGGTACGATGGTCATTTTCACCAGGGCAAGCTTGGCAGCACGAGTGAAGGAGGCCCTGTTGCGGAAAAGGAAGACAACCCTAGACTTAATTTTGGACTGGAGATGGTTTATGTGGGTCTGGATGGAGAGTGAGCTGTCTAACCAGACACCTAGATATTTTGTAAGTGTCCACGTATTCTAACACAGACCCATCAAGAGTGGTGATGCTAGTCAGACAGGCAGGTGTGGGCAGCGATCGATTGAAGAGCATGCAGTTAGTTTTACCCAAGTTCAGCAGTAGTTGGAGCTCATGGAAGGAGTGCTGTATGGCATTAAAGCTCTCCTGGAGGTTTGTAAGCACAGTGTCCAATGAAGGGCCGGATGTATACAGAATGGTGTTGTCTACATAGAGGTGGATTTGAGAGTCACCAGAAGCAAGAGCAACATCATTTATATACAGTGAGAATAGAGTTGGCCAGAGAATCGAACACTGTGGTACTCCCATGGACACAAGCAGAGGTCCAGACAGCAGGCCCTCCGATTTGACACACTGGACCCTATCTGAGATGTAGTTGGTAAACCAGGCAAGGCAGTCATTTGACAAACCAAGGCTATTGATTCTACCAATAAGAATAGAATGGTTGACAGAGTCAAAGGCCTTGGACAGGTCAACGAAGACGGTTGCACAGTAGTGTTTTTTATTGATTGCGGTTATGATGTCATTTAGGACCTTAAGCACGGAAGCCAGATTGCATAGCGGAGAGGGTGCGGTGTGAATCAAGATGGTTGTTGATCTGTTTATTTATCAGACTTTCAAATACTTTAAAAAGACAGGGCAGGATAAATATAGATCTATGGCAGTTTAGGGTCTGAAGTGTCTCCCCCTTTGAAAAGGGGAATGACCGCAGCGGTTTTCCAGTCTCTAGGGATTTCTGAGGTTGAGAGAGACAGGTTAAACAGGGTAGTGATAGGGGCTGCAATGATTACTCAACTCTCGCAAAATATTGACTGTCCGGATAGGGGTGAAAGAGAAGTGGGGGGGCGGGGGCTGGGAATGAGGGGGAAGCTGGGGGCGGGGGTGCTTGGGCATGTAGCTGCAGGGGCTGTGGAGCCATTGGCTGGAGGGGTGGGGGGGCAGGTGAAAAGCAAGGCCAGCCTCGGCAAAATGCTTATTAAAGACTGGTTGAGGGCGGTCAGGTCTGGAGTGAACCAAGGGCTATATCTGTTCTTAGTTCTAAACTTTTTAAATGGGGCGTGTTTATTTAGGGCGGTGAGGAACTCATTTTTTAAGAACAGCCAGGCGTCTTCTACAGACGGGATAAGGTCGATGTACTCCTAGTTAACCAGGGCCAGGTTTTTTAGAAAGGCTTGTTCGCAGAACTGTTTTAGGCAGCGTCTAATACTGATGAGGGGTGGTCGTTTGATTGTGGACCCATTACGGACGCAAACAATCAGGTAGTGCTCACTAAGATCCTGGTTGTAGACAGTGGAGGTGTATTTAGAGGGCAAGTTAGTCAGGATATCAATGAGGGTGCCCTTGTTCATGGATTTGAGGTTGAACCTAGTAGGTTCATTGATAATTTGTGTTAGGTTTAGGGCATCAAGCCTTGCAATCACCTCAAATCTCTGGAGTACTTTAAGCTTTGATATTTGTACTGTAATTGTAATACTGTTTATACATTAAATTAATTTGTTACATTAATTCGTTGACTATTTGGAATTAATCAAAAACGGGTCAGAATCCAGTTCCACCAGTTGGAGGTCCTACCGAGATAACACTGAACAAAACTTAAGGAACGAAAGAACCAGGTAGGTGTCTGTTCTCATTACGTGTATATCCTCGAATACGTCCCTGCCGTCTTTCGCGGTAGGGCATTGTAACCAAAACCCTGTTCATGGGAAGACCCTGCAGTCTTTTGCAGTCGGGCGTTAAAATCAGAGCCTAAACTACAGCCCTTGGTTCCTTCAAATCTCATTTTGCATTAATTTTCCTACCTGTCCACTCAGTATCATTCTAAGGGGTTTACCTTTATTCCCCCATACTGCTTGCGTCCACATTTAGGCACACATAGTACTGTATGTTTTTTTTGCCTAGTTATTAATTTCTCAAAGATTGAACGACCACTATGATGTCTGAGTTAAACAAGGACAGTGTAGGAAAGGAGAATCACAATATGTTTTCTTATTTAAAAGCATGGGAAACACAGGTGAGCAATATGCTCGGAAGGCTTATAGGCTGTGGCTTGGATTTAGCTGTCGACAATGATAGCATAGTCCCCTGGTACTTATCAGATGGAGTTAAACTAGGGAGTTCTAGAAAATTCCGTAAAATGCTGTCGACGCTAGGCTATCTAATGTTTAGGAAGAATTTGGCATTAATGGAGGATGACCAAGTGCAAATCAATGTGTTGCAAATGATCCAGTCCATTAGACAAGATGAGTCACAACACAAAAAAGTTAAAGTAGATGGATTCGACTATGACAAGCAAAACTGAGCACAACAATATCAGGCTTATGCTGATGAGTTAAAGGCATTAAAAACACAGTTGGCGTATAGTCAAAAGTATGCATCAACCATAGAAGGCTGTTGTGATAAGGTAGGCATGCCTGTTGCGACAATCAAACAAGCGGTGTTAGATGGTAGGCCTATTTTGAATCAGGATAGCATGTCAGACTCTGATGATGAGGTAATGGCTCTAACGGATAATATGGCAGTGCATCCAGGGCAGGCTGGCGCAGTAGGCGATCAAGTGGGTTATCCAAATACACCTCTAAACGAAGGGGGAAAAATCACCAGGTGTGAGAATATCCAGAGTAATGTAATGGGTAGTGATGTTGGCCCATCGCGCCACAGTAGAGAGAAAAACAGACCCTTCTATCAACTTCGCTACAAGGATAAACAAAAAAAAAAAAACATTCATGATCTCGATGGCTTGCATGTCTAAAAAGTAGTCTAATAGCACTGCGCGGACCTACATCTACAGCATGGGATAAAATAATGCGTCTAATGCAGGGCAAAGAACCATTTGAAGAATTTACAGAGACAGCATTGTTAAACTTTCAAGAGTGGGATAGAAAATCCTACTCGGGATTCCGATATTCTTTTACAAATGCTCAAAAACAACGCAGATCCTCATGTGCAATAGGCACTTAACCATGGTGCAGGTCCTACAGCAAACACGTTCGATTCACAGGTTGGGTGGGTTATGTCAATTGAAAACTGACTAAAATTCACCAAACAAGAGAGTAAAAGGGTAGCATCAGTTCAGCTTCAGTGGCTTACTGAAAGTGGTGAAATCAAATTAAGAACAACAAAAAAACAACAAGTCAAAAATATTCCGCGATGCAAGTTTTGCAAAAGGCCAGGACATGTAATAAAAGATTGTCTCAAGAAAAGGGATCTTGAGGTTACAGCAGATAATGCTAAAAGCAAAATGAAGACTGAATCTTCAAATTGTCTGATTGGAAAAATAAAACAGCTAATTAATCCATCTGTTCAAAATCTGCAGGACACCATACAAAAACAATTTGCTCAAATGATAAATGGTAGCTATCAACCTGACGCCTCTTTTGTAGCTGACCTCACTAATCTTATCACAAACTATAGCCAAAAATAGGTGTACGTGACCCCCATTGTGTCACTCGGAACATTGGTTCTGAGTAGCAACAGGATAACGGTTAAGGCTATCTTGGGGGGGTCAGCGAACAAATGTCTTAATTGATACAGGAGCAGCCGTGTCCTGTACACATCTTCTGTTACCTTTGACAGATGAAAAAATGACTATCACAGGTATTGGTAATTCTAGAATGACAGCTACTCGTACTCAGAAGACTAAACTAGATTTGGGGTCTGTGGTAATAGAGGAGCCACTCTGGTATTTACCTGGTAACACTGAGGGGACTGTCTTGGGTATGGACATAATGATATTTTGTCATACACTGTCTGGAGTCACAGTTAACTGTGGGAGACACAGTGTCTACCAGGGGGGTAGCCACTGCATCTGCTTCAGTTATGTTCAGTTATTTCTACTACAAGTCCTGTCCAGCAAATGATAGACAAACATGACATATTATGGGCAAAAGACAAATCGGACTGCGGTAATATTGACATGGAAGTGTGTTTTGAGGGAATCGCTCACTTCCCACAAAAACAATACAAAATCAACCCAGAAGCAGAGGCTGACTTGTGGGACCAAGTCCAAACACTGGTGAAATATGGGATAGTCAGGCATTGCAATTCTGTCACTAATTCTACTATCTATCCCGTACCAAAACCAGATGGGACCTGGAGAGCAACAATGAATTACCAGCATTTACATAGAGTGCTCCCCAAGGTTACACCCATTGTCGCTATCCCGGCTACATTGCGTAACCAGGTTCCTACAAATGCTTGTTGGTTTTCTGTGTTGGATATTGCTAATGGTTTTTGGTCTATTCCAGTCAGAGAGTCAGACCAGTGGAGACTGGCCTTCACAGTCTCGAATGTCCAGTTCACCTGGCGACGCTTGCCAATGGGCTTGCACAACTCACCTTGTATTTTTAGTCGTGCGGTAGCCGACGTGTTGAAGCCACTAACAGGTACAGGTGAGGTCTTGCAGTATGTGGACGAAATACTGATTGCAACAGGTGGCCCGTACAAGTACCATCTACACCTTGTAGATAAGGTGTTGCAGACAATGGGTGTCACAGGCTTCAAGTTGAACAGGGCAAAGGCTCAGATTGCTTGTCAGGAGGTCCAATACCTAGGTTGTAGTCTGACGCAGAACCACAAGTCCTTGACCGAGGACAGACGTAAATGCATTGCAGAAATGCTACGGCCACACACTCTGAATACATTGCAAAAGGTTTTAGGCACTGCCAATTGTCTGCGGGAATTCATCCCCGAATTTGGTAAAATCACATCTCAACCTGTGGTTGTACACACAGTACACACGCCAGTTCAAATGTTGTTGCAAGGCAGAATCAAAGGAGTGTCTGCTCAATGTTTAGCTAAATAGTTGGCAGATGTACAGGCTAGAGATATAACTAGGGTTGGGTATCGAGAACCGGTTCCAAGCTGGAGCCGGTTCCAAATTTCAAAGAACCGTGGATTCGATAAGACACGTACATTTCGAATCCTAACTTCGGCATATTTCAGTCACTTCAGCATATTTCAGTCGTGACGCGCTCGCTCCCGAGTAAACTACATCAACCATTTTACAGTCAATAAAAGTTGCACTTGCTACGTGGACCTAACGTGTTTTGTTATTCAGTACGTCAAAAAAGCATGTGAGAAGTGACACTTCTGTTTAGATCTTGGACCATGACTGAGTCTAACCGTAGCAAACGGTCGAAAGTGTGGCATAGCATCACAAAAAAAAATAAAAACACAGCAAAATGCAACACATGCAGCAAGAACATTTTGTGCAAGGGAGGCAGCACGTCAAATAGGATGAAGCATTTACTTAAACACGGCGTGAACCTAAAAGAATGCTCCGTGTTCGATGTGTTGCGGTGTACCAGCCATAATAACGCCCCAGATACAGCTAACATTAGCAGCGTCTCGCGCTCAGGTAAAAAAAACATAGTGGGCTGACATTTGCCTTTTATATTGAAAGTAAACGAATGATGTCTACTACAAATTATTCTAATATATATTTTTCGTAGATACGAGTTCGGAGAGTATCCCTCCACCTCCGGGTAATCCCCAGAGACCCTGCTCTAGTACAGAAACTCCTTGTACTTTAGCCATGAAGGGGAAGATGAGCAAGGAGAAGGAGGATGAATGTCACCGAGTGGTATTTTTCTTCAAAAAAATTTACTTTGCGTTGCAGACATGTGAAACAGAACCAGAAGCTGTGGGGTCAGTCCTAGACCGTGAGCTGGACGTCTGGACCAGACGTGGGCATACATTGATGATTCACGCTACTGGGAAGATGGTCAGTTTCACACAGGCTGCACAGTGTGGTGTCCTCCTACTGTATGTGACACAAGTCAGGAATATTTGATCAAGTTATCTCCTTCCATGTCCGCACAAGAGGCAGAACTCATAGCGCTGCTAGAAGCCATCAGGACTCACCCTGAACTGTTATGTGTATATACAGATAGCAGATATGCATTTGGGGTGGTGCATGAATACATGGCACAATGGAAATTGCGCAAGTTCCTCACAGCAGCAGGACAGGCGATTAGGCACCAAGGTATCATCTCAATGATTTGGAATGAGATTAACAAACGTGACAATGTTCTCTCTGTAGTGAAGGTGTGGGCTCATATCACAAAAAACCCTTCATTGCACGAGGAACACAATGGAGTTGTGGACAAGCTGGCGAAGCAGGCGGCACTCTGGTGAGACCTGGGGGGGGCGGACAGTCAGGTGACACACGTCAGTGCCATTCAGGCCACACCTATGGATTTGAGAGAATTCCAGAAGGAGTTGTGGGTCTCTGAGGGGGAACTGGGGGCTAAATTGAAAAAGGATTTGTTAGTCACAGTTGTACAGGGGATTGTCTACCGTGATAGAAAGTATGTGGTCCCGAGTTCTCTGCAGAGGCCCATCATAAAAATGTATCACGAATATGCTCATGTGTCCTCAGAGAAAACAGCACACCGCGTGAAGCAGTTCTATTTGTGACCAGGCACAGTGGTGCAGAACATGCTTGGTGTGCAACGGTGACACGGGAGACCCGGACGTACAAGGCTCGGCAGACCAGAGGTCCCTGGGAGTCATTGCAGATTGACTACGTAGGGCCTTTTCAACCTGCAAAGGGGGGGTGGGTAGGTACTGTTTGGTTGTAGTCGACAAGTTTTCCAAGTAGGTGGAATGCATCCCCACATAGAATAACTGCCCACACCAAGGCACGTGTGCTAGCAAACCAGATCATTCCTCTCTGGGGAGTGCCGAATCGCTGTGAATCAGACCGAGGTGGCCACTTCATCGGGCAAGTCATGAAGGATACAGTTGTGCTCATAAGTTTGCATACCCTGGTGGAAATTGTGAAATTTTGGCATTGATTTTAAAAATATGACTGATCACGCAAAAAAACTGTCTTTTATTTAAGGATAGTGATCATATGAAGCCATTTATTATCACAAAGTTGTTTGGCTCCTTTTTAAATCATAATGATAACAGAAATCACCCAAATGGCCCTGATCAAAAGTTTACATAGCCTTGAATGTTTGGGTACCCTTAGGAAATGTCATCCACTTCCTAATATCTGAAACGCATGCTTCCAAAGTAGCTAATTTTGGTGCTTCTCCATGCTTCATCGAAATATATAACTGTGTGTCATCAGCATAACAGTGAAAATTGACATTGTGATTCCGGATTACATCACCCAGAGGCAGCATATATAGTGAGAACAATAATGGGCCCAAAACCGAGCCTTGAGGAACACCAAAACATACCTTTGATATGTCAGAGGATATGCCATCCACACATACGAACTGATATCTTTAAGATAAATAAGATTTAAACCAGGCTAGAACATGTCCACGTAGCCCAATATGGGTTTCCATTCTCTCTAAGAGAAGGAGTGATCAATAGTGTCAAAGGCAGCACTAAGATCAAGAAGCAACAGGACAGATGCGGAACCTTTGTCTGAGGCCATTAGAAGGTCATTTGTTACCTTCATGAGTGCAGTCTCAGCACTATGATGGGGTCTGAAACCGGACTGGAGCATTTCATAAATGTTATTTGTCTTCAGGAAGGCATTCAGTTGTTGGGAAACATTTTTTTGAGAGGAACGGGAGGTTCGATATTGGCCTATAATTGTTTAATATGTCTGGATCCAGATTAGATTTTTTTAGAAGAGGCTTAATTTCTGCTATTTTTAGTGAGTTTGGTACACATCCGGAGGAAAGGGAGCAATTCATTATGTTCAACATTGGCTGACCTAGCACCGGAAATGGCTCCTTAAGTAATTTTGTTGGAATCGGGTCTAGCTGACAATTTGTGGGTTTAGAACTCATTACAAATTTAGTGAATGTGTTGAGAGATACGGGATCAAAAAATTCAAGTGTCCCCATTGACACCTGGTCAGGGAGGTTCAGGACAACTGAGATTTTAGGGACTATAACTATTTAAGGAGGAGTCAGTAATTTGCTTTCTAATGGTGATGATCTTTTCATCGAAGAAGTTCATGTATTCATTACAGCTAAAGTGAAGACCCACTTCACTTGTTGAGCGTTGTTTTTTTGTTAACTTTGCAACTGTATCGAAGAGAAAGTTTGGATTGTTTTTGTTCACCTCAATCAGGTTGGAGAAATAAGCTGATCGAGCAGATGTGAGTGCTTTTCGGTATTGTAGTGTACTGTCTATCCAGGCTAGTCTGAATACTTTTCTGGAGGCTACTTTTCTGGAGTGAAAGTGGAGTGCCACTTTCACTCCAATTTTCTGGAGGCTTGCTTGAGTGCTCTAGTATTGTGTGTGTACCAGGGACCAAGTTTCTTGTTGCGTATTTCTTTTGTTTTTAGTGGTGCAACCGTATCTAAAGTATTTCGCAGTGTTGAGTTTAGGTCCTCGATTAGATTGTTTGCGGATTTATTTACTTTGTCATTGATGAGCGAGCTTGGAAGAATATCAAGAAATCTATTTGTAGTCTATTTGTTATTACTTACAGTTGAATGTGAATCCCATAAGAAATAAAAGACGTGTTTTGCCTGCTCACTCATGTTTTCTTTACAAATGGTACATATATTACCAATTCTCCAAGGGTATGCAAACTTTTGAGCACAACTGTATGTGCGAAATATTAACATCAAACAGATTTTACACACACCTGGACAAGGCGTGGTTTAATTTTGCATGTGACCAGCCCATTTGGGGCTGGTAACTCCTTGTCCAATACATATCAATTGGCTAAGCAATCACAGTACGCGGCTTGGAAAGGCAGTTCAGTCAGAAGCTGAGAGAAGCTGAGATTATTAAGACTCAGCCAAATGGTTTTTATCAAACATGCGTAGTTGAACAGGTTTTGGCTTGTAGAACCTATACACAGGACTTGTTCCCAGCGGCACGGCAGATGATCAATGATCTTATTGTCTCACTTGAATTAGACAAATGATTCCAGGCTGACAATATGCAGAGTATTAACCATGCAGAACTGTTAACCACTATGATGATGTACAATTCCAAAGAAAGTGTTGGTTGTATTGGTTTCTATGTAACTTTTCCTTTTGTCCTACCAGAACAGGTGTTTCCAAACTCCTTTTCAATTTACCTGTTAGGTGTTGTCGTTAATGACCAAGTTGTCAAATGGGATCACTTCACTGGCTACTTTTGTGGGAATGGAACCTACATGTTGGTAACTACAAGATTTTGTTGTCATGAGACTGCTAATTATGTAATTTGCACATGTAATGCATTACAATCGGTAACTTTAACGATACAAAACGAATAACTGTACACTCTCTACACGGCTATAATAATGCTATCCAAGTGTCAAATACTCAATGGTGTGTCATCAGTGAAATTAACTTATTCTCCTACGGGGGATTAACTGTCCAGATAACCACAGTTTCTGTTTGGAAGTGACAGAAGATATCACAATGGGACAGTTGCTTATCCTAGGTAGAGTACCATTGGACACTGACATTGCACCCTGGTAGGAGGATACAGATGTCGCTCGTTTAATAACAGCGTTTTCTTACCACGGTAAGATCAGGTCAACATGCGGTAGATTGCGCCAAACTGTGATTGCACTATTCCAAACACATGGGGGAGCTAGAACACTGAAAATGCTATTACTTCTCGAAAATCGTTTTCTAAATGACAGTACACACAATGTTCACAATGCTCTCCTAACATAACAGGATATAACAAATTTAAAAGCGAAATGTTTCTAGTTACAACTTCATCACTGATATAATTACGAAATGTTTTAATAAAGAAATACACCAACAGCCTACGCAGAAATAAAGACTATTTGTTTAAACATTTGAATTATCTTAAGAAATAATAAAATACAAAGCAGAACTATTTGTTACGATCATAGTTTTGAAGTACGGCATGGTAGAAAAACATCTTATGACAGTTGGCGAATAGGCAGTCAGAGTTTATTACTGTATTTAATAGACAAATGCGTCAGTCGATTATTTGTTGCATCAACACATTTGTTTTATCAAATCGGCCAATATGGCCATTAAAATTCCCGAATTCCAGCCGTATAGAATAGCTACCAAACATATGTTATAAATAGCCATACTGTATAATCGCCTACATTTAAACAGCAATAAAACACAAATTCTATGATCACATTGATGCCATTTCTACCCCGATTGACCTAGAATGCTGATTCTTTGTGTACATGCCTCATTTCACATGATGAACAAAAAAGCTTTAAGAACTCATAAAATCCACCATCTTGGATTTTACTGCACAGTGGAAATTTGGCAAAATATATATATAAAATTACTTAAAATGAACAGTAAGTCCGATTTACCAGCCCTTTGGCGACCAGGTGTCTCAAAAAAATGCCTCCCAATAGGTTGATAAGGAATAAAAGATACATTGCAAGATGGCGGACAAAATGGCTGACAACTTTAAAACAAATGCATCCATACACTTCATGGATCCATACACTTTATATCAAATACACTTTATATGCATCCATACACATTATATCATTTATGGGAAAATGATATAAATTGGACAACTTAAAATATAGACCACGTCTACCTACCTCAAAGAGACCCGACCCGATTCCTCCACAGGGGGCGCCACAGGCACACCTTAATGCATTTTTTCCACTATTATGCCATTTCCACCCCGATTGACCTAGAATGCTGATTCTTTGTGTACATGCCTCATTCCCTAAGGGGTACAACTATGCCTCAAGGACCTATCATGTCTGCCATCTTGAATATTTTGTACAGTGAACATTTCTTGAAACTTATAAAAATCTACATATAATCAACAATAACCCTGATTGACTTGGCAGTCGGCAACAGTGTCTCTTATACGTCTCCCGATAGGGTGTTCACAGTTATGAGATAAAATACAAGATGGCGGACAAAATGGCTGACCAGTGTAAAACAAATGCATGAATAAACTTCATGCGTCCCTTACATTAGGGGACAATGAAAATATAGACCATGAATACCTTCCACACAGACACCGGACCTGATTCCTCCACAGGGGGCACAGAGGCCATAAAAATTGGACTTACAAGTTTCTCAGACATACCACCCTATAGGGTGATAAGGAATAAGAGATACATTGCAAGATGGCGGACAAAATGGCTGAACAGTGTAAAACAAATGCATCCACACCTTATGTGTGCATTATATTATGGCACAATTATATAAATTTGACCACTGAAAATATAGACCACATAGACCTACACACAAAGAGACCCGACCCGATTCCTCCACAGGGGGAGCCACAGGCCATGCCCATATTCTGTTTATTCGCAATGGTGCCATTTCCACCCCGATTGACCTAGAATGCTGATTCTTTATGTACCTGCCCCATTTCTCATGATGAAGAAAAAAGCCTCAAGAACCCATGAAGTCTACCATCTTGGATTTTTCTGTACAGTGGAAATTTGGCAAAACGTATAAAAATGTACTTAAGGGTTAGGGGTTAGGGTAACGTATAAAAATTACCTCTTCTGGGTCTCAATCCGCGGATACGCAGATGGAGCCCTCTGTGCACATTTGCATAAATAATCGAAAAAACTATAATCGATAAAATAATCGTTTTTTTTTTGATTATATCTAGACATCTTCATGAAGCGTTCCATTTGTGTTACTAGGGGGATCACCGCCTGCAAGAGGCGACGGGAGTGGTGCACCAAAACTGACCACCACTGACTGAGTGCATAGTGTACATGTCTATAAATATCCAGAACTGAACTGTAATAACTAGAATCGTACTTACCCTAAGATCCAGACATTCCAACAAAGCGATCCGTATGTAGTTTGTGTGCCCATGGGGATCATAGCCAAAAGTAGACTCCAAGAAAATGGTCACGCATAGTGAAGGCTACATTTATATAAATATCCAGAAAAGTAATCACTAGAATCATACGGCTGACATTAGCTAATATCTAGGCATTCTAACAAAGAGATTGGTGCATAGTTTGTGTTCCTATGGCTATCACAGCCTGCGCGACAGGAAAAGTAGATTTGGTCACCATTTACGCGCTGGAGACTCGTTCTTTGTTTGTAGGTAAAAATCCTGGATGTCCAATCACAAACGGTGCTTCTACTATGTCATAACGCCCAGAAACATGACCTCTAGGACAAAGGAATGATGGGAAGGCAAAGGGGGTCATTCCCATGGAGATGGAAAACACCATTGGTCACTGGTCAGTAATGGCAATTACCAACGTAGTTTTCGTTCCGTTTACGCAAGATAGCGCTTTGTTTTCAACCCAAAACGTTTTAGAACATATTTGAACATAATCAAGAGGCAGAGGAAGGTTATTTTGTCCAGGAAAACTTTTTACCAGGCAACGACAAAGACCATTCAACTCAGACAGACGAATGTGTAAAGACTCATCCGGATTACCAGTGAGTACATCGGTATTTATGATCTATAGCACCGTAATACATTGTTTGTATTATAAAAATGATGTAAAAATGTTCTTCTGTCAACATACTATGGGGATGTTTTTTGGAAAAAAGTTGGGTCTCTTATTATTTTAGATAAGTAAAAACAAACTGCGCTACCGATCCTCTGCTCCCATCTGGTGGCCTTTTGGTGTCCTTACACATATGCAAATTTGACAGTCTTGCTCGTATTCATAAAATTGTGGTCCATTTCAAGGTTGAAGAACCCAATATTTTTTACATTGTGTTATTAATTTTATTCGTTAGCTTCAACCTAAAGCAATGTAATATGACAGTAAAGGCATGGAAATATAAGAAAATAGCATTGAAACAAAACTTAAGTTTCAATAAAATTTTATCATACTGTATCACAAATGTTCTTTGTAAAACATTTTTTTGACTTTCCAACACAAGTTTTCTAAATAGTGTCCCAGAAGTCTGTTTTTGTGTTTTATTGTTGCTGAGGGGGTTGTGATTACCAGGATATACAATACTTCATGATACCTTTTACAGACATGAATGTAGGACCCAAAATGTCCAAGTAGTGAAATCCGGCCGAAATCACCTCAGACCCAGGAGGGTTAACTACCCAGGAACACTATATAGTGTCCCGGTACTAATTAAATGCCCCATTGCAAACAAATGCAGTGGGGACTGTCCAGGGAACAAAAGCAAGCAAGCAAGTTTATTTATATAGCACAATTCATACATCGAAGCAATTCAATGTGCTTTACAAAGAAAAATAAAATAAAAAATATATAAAAATACAATAACATAAAAACAAATACTCAAATTAAAACATCAAAACAAATGAAAACATCATAATAATAAAAATACAATAAGAAAACAAAGATTAAAAAAAAGATTAAAAATGGGATAAAAACATAGCTATAGAAGCTATAAGGCTAAACAGTGTGGTTAAGTTTAAGTGCTCAGTCATAGGCACGTGAAAAGAGTAGTGTTTTTAACCTGGATTTAAAAATGGATATGTTTGGGGCACATATAAGATCTTCTGGTAGTTTATTCCAGTTGTGTACAGCATAAGTGCTAAACGCAGCTTCTCCATGTTTAGTTTGGGCTCTGGGCTCTACTAGCTGACCTGTGTTCATGGATCTAAGAGCCCTGCTCGGTTTATATTCTTCAAACATATCAGAAATGTATTCGGGTCCTAAAG
>JACXGI010005842.1:27662-44987 GCA_016801175.1 Esox masquinongy
CAGCCGCATTCTGAATGAGCTGCAGCTGTTTTACAGTCTTTTTCGGGAGTCCAGTTAAGAGGCCATTACAGTAGTCAACCCTACTAGAGATAAAAGCATGGATGAGCTTCTCTTGGTCTTTTTGGGACACCAAGCCTTTGATTCTGGCTATATTTTTTAGATGATAGAATGCTGTTTTGGTGACCGCTTTGATATGACTTAAATGTGAGGTCTGAGTCTATTAGAACACCATGATTACACACTTGATCCCTGGTTTTAAGGGCCCAAGTGTCCAGCTCTTTACTAATACTTGTTCTTTTATTTTTGTTGCCAAACACAATAATCTGTTTTATCTTGGTTTAATTGTAGACAATTTTGGTTCATCCAGGTATTTATGTGCTCTATACAGTGACACAGTGAGTCTATTGAGCTGTCGTCATACGGTTCGAGAGCCATATATATTTGAGTATCATCAGCATAGCTGTGGTAGTTAATGTTGTTGTTCTGTAGAATTTGGCCCAATGGTAGCATATAGAGATTGAACAGAAGCGGTCCGAGAACTGATCCCTGTGGAACGCCGCATGTCATAGCCACCCTATCAGATTCATGATTGCCAATGGTGACAAAGTAACTCCGGCCATCTAGATAAGATCTAGGTGGGAGTTGTTGTGCCCCCGTTTGGGACAAGGACAACTTCTGGAAGCATTGGGTGATTTTAGTTAGAGGGTCAGGAGACGGGGGGGGTGGATACTCTGCCTATGAGTACTGTCCTTCATGCTTATCTTGTTTGGAAATGGCATTCCAAGAGCGTGACGTATGTTGGCACCAAGCAGCTGGCATCCCATGATGTTTGGATGAACCCCATCAGGTCTAAAGCGGTCTTTACAGTTCCCAAAAAAATTGAAATTGTCAATAAACCTTATCCCATGGTTGAGGCATGCCGATGTCAGCCACGTATTCAGCCCAAGGAGTCTGCTAAAAGATTCAATTCCTTTCCCCAAGGTTGGAAGGGGACCTGAGATGAAAACATGTTGTTGAAAGTTGTTTATTTTCTCCAGTAGCATATAAAAATCCTTTTTCAGGATCTCAGAGACAGTTTTCCTTTGTAGAATGTCAAAAGACCCACTGTGGATAATAATTTGCATGTTGCTTGGATGTGTAGAGAGAATAACTGGTTTTTAGGTTTTCAGTCTTTGCCAGTCTGATATGCTTGGTTATGTCGTCCCCAATCAAGGTAGTATCTGGCTTATCAGATGTGGAGTTAGCAAAGTTTCTTCTTTCCCTCGTCCTATCAGTGGTTTTAGGGCTATTTCTTGGATTTTGGTTAGCCCTAATGCTAGTGTTGTGGTTAGCTTCCCTAGTTTCATTTACACACATTTCGTTCCGAGTCAGTGGTTTGTACCTGTTTAAAAAGTTCCGGTTATAACTCCCGGGAACACAATAGGCCTACATGCATCCCAGTACCCAAAGGATATACAAATGAGTACAGACACATACCTTGTCCAGGTTCCTTAAGTTTCATTCAGTAAAATCTCAGTAGGACCTCCAGTTGAAGGAACTGGATTTCAACCCGTTTTAGATCAATTCCAAATAGTTAATGAATTAATGTAACAAATTAATTTAATATATAAAGAGAGTATCACAATTACAGTACAAGTATCAAAGATAACAATTCTCCGGAGATTCAAGGTGTTTGCAAAAGCAGAGAAGCATGCAGGGTTCAGGGAAATGCAAGAAGAGACCTTTCCCAAACCCCGTTCTAGTTTTTATCATAAAACTAAAGAGTGGGGGTAGTTTGGCTAACCTAGGAATCACAAGACAAGTCCTGAAGACTAGACCCCCTTATCATCTAGGGACACATTCCAATCTATGCCTCCTAACACCATATTGTAAAACAGAGTGATCTACTCATGGGTTCAGCATAGGGTGATTAAGGCATGTCCTTAGATTCTGTAGTCAGACCAGAGATAAACATTTGTAACATAAACATCCTGATAAAATAACATGACCAGACACATGGAGTATAGGCTAGGAAAGGACAATTGAGGACAAATACAAATGGCTATACTAAATACAGAAGAATCATTGAATATTTAAATAAACATTTAAACATTGGTCCGATGCGCTACTCTAACCACTAAGCCACCATAAGCCTCTCAGGCATATGACACCTGTAAAAAAGCAATAGCCCTCATTGAATCCAAGGGTAGAGTCATTAGTGGTTTTTGATAGGAAACAAAGCACTATGTCACTAACTGCTCTGTGTGATCTCTCCTCCACAGATAACACTCAGGAACACTGCAGGAAAGCGCACGCACGCACGCACGCACGCACGCACGCACGCGCGCACACACACACACACACACACCACTCATTGTAAAACAACATTTTCTCTAATTTCACAGGTCCAAAAGTCATTGTCTACCTGTCTGCATTGAATCTGACTGTCTCAGCTCTGAGATCTCATGGAAATAGAAGCAGAGATTGCGTTTGAAGAAGTAAACAATGCATGGAGAAAGCAAACTTTGCAAGAAGGAAAGGAAAGAGATGAAGAGGGTGAAGACCCAAGAAGATATTATCGATACTTTACTAAAGAACAGTTGCTCATGCTATGTGTCGCCGTTGGTCTGCTTGTTCTGATTCTGATAATCACTGTCACCTCTTTTGTTTTGACTCAAAATGCAGGTAAATCCAATTTTCATCCATTAAGCAACAAATGGTTATTTACTTGACAACTATAGACAAATTCACAAGTCTAATAAATTAGTATTCATACAACTATACATGGCCTTTGTGATGTCTGTTGGCTAGACTATATGCTGATTAATCATTAAAAAAGATAACCCAGTGATAAAAGATATACATATTTGACTAAATGACAACTGTGTAAACTGATAGACACCTCTGAGACGATACTACCTTTCGCTTCTGATGGAGACATGTTGGATTTCCTCATTCAAACTGGAGACATCAGTGAGCGAGATGCACTTCATGCAACCTGGTATCACCGTGCCAACAACAAGTCAGAGATGAACAAGGCTTTGAAAAGTAACACTTCTATTTTCTATCATAATATCCAAATTCTAATTGATACCAATAACATATATCCACACAATCAGCATTTGACAGTACACAGGGGATTTGCTGTACAGCTTTTGTCATGTTTTATATTAGGGTGCACTGTAGCAAATTATTTAGCAATTTAAAATAACTATAATTTCTTATTGGACATGTTCAGAGAATCCCTCCCTGTTTCAGTCTGATTTCATTTGTTTGGTGATGTCATTCGTTTGCGGACTTCCATGATGGCGCCGTTGAGGATGGCTGCCGTTTTATATCATGCACACCTGTCACTTTTACATTGCACTACGGTTGTATAGTTATTATTATTGATGTGTGTTTTTGTATAGTGTTATTACTGATTGTATCTTATTTTTTTAAATTATAATTACTGTTAATTTTTAACATTTAAGTGCACTGTCAGGAGTAGGAAAACCAAGCATTTTATTGCCGTATCTTGTTATTGCAAATGACAAATAAACCTTTTGAACTTTGAACTAATGAATATCACATCTTGTTCTGTCCCACTTCAGGTTCTATCATGGTCCTAGAGGCAGATGTAACTGTGCAGGGATTTGGCAATGTGACCAACATTCCCATCATGGCTCATCCTCCTGATGTTTACAGTGACAACACTCTGGACCAGTGGCTGGATGCTGTGCTCCAGTCCAAGAAAGGTATCATTATTAAACTCATTCATCAATCTTGAATATCAGTTCCATTCGTTAAAACCATGTGAAACCATTTCCTCTGATCTTTAACTAAAACATTCATTCAAAATGATCACCTCTCTGTTAGAGCAAATCTAATTTTTATTTTATTAATAAAGCAGATGTTTAAATAGTGACTTACAGGCTCAATTAGGGTTGGGTGCATTTTTGCAATGGCAGCATTTGTTTTTGTTTTGTTGGCTTTGGGATTCGAAACAGCAAACTTTTAGTAACTGACACAATTCTCTTGACCACTAAGTTATCCGCTGTCTGATGCATTTTTATATGACATACTGTATTTGTACGATACAAAATAATCTGACTCCTTCAGGAGTAAAGCTGGACTTCAAAAGCTTCAAGGCTTTGCCTCCCTCTTTGGACATCCTGCGCGTTAAGAACCAAACCAAAGGGATCAACAGGCCGGTGTGGCTAAACGCTGACATCCTACCTGGGCCCAACATCCCAGCATTTTGGCCTGTCATCAATGGACCCAAGTGAGGAGACAGTAAAGAACAATAATAATAACTGGATCCCAGACTTGTATGTGCTTTAGGCAAAATAGCCAACTACTTGCACATATAAATCTGGGACCAGTCCATAATCTCCATTTTGAGTCATTGATCTTACACTTTGTCTTTCTGTATCTTTTCTGTGGAAATAAGTCTGAAAAAGATATTTGCTAGTTGTGGCAGATCCAGTGATCCAGGTCCAGTGCGTTAATGCATTTTGTAAAGATGACAGGGTCAACCATTTGGAATCCCTAATTCCTGTCCCTATTCTCCAGCTTCCTGGCACTGATTCAGCAGAAGTTTCCACATGTGACCATCTCTCCTGGATGGGCGGTTTTGTACCTCCCCCTGTTCCCTAATGTCACCTACACACAGGCCATGGTGAAGGACATGTACACAGTTGTTGAAAAGGTCCCTCAGAAAGTCACCTTCCCTATCCACGCTCTTATGGTCAGGAGAGGTTGGCCTCATATCAGCTGGCTCCTCAGCCAATCGCCAAGGTAACTGTTGCTGAGACACGAGTGACCTTTTATATTCAACCCTTCCTTTTTGCACATGCCTCCACTGGAGGCATTTTTTGGCTTGACAGTGATGCTTGTCTTCCATTATCGTCTGAGGTTATTGGTGAAAATATCTGGATAGACTAATTATGTTATTATAGAAATGTCTCTGTTCTGGACAGTAAGTACAGCCTGCAATACTATCTTTTCTGTATGCCGGAGTTTAGGTTTAGTCTGACTCTATGGCAGGGTAAGGAGAATCCCAGTGTGAACGACCTGCTCTTTGTCAGAGACAACAGTAATCCAGAGCGGGTGTACTATGACATTTACGAACCTGTCCTGTCCCACTTTAAAGAAGCTGCCAGTAAGAACAATTCCTGTGGAACTCTTATTACTAGCCTATTCACTATTGTTTTCGTCCTCCATTCTTATCTGTAAAGTATTTAGAGATATTTTTAATAACTAGCAAAGACACATTTCAATCAAGTTCATCCTGCTGTTTTTGTGTGTAGCAGGACTAAGTTGTATGCCGTTGTGTGACCACAGGGCAAAAAGACCGACAGAGGAGGTTTTACCCAGGAGGAGACCTGGTGGACTACTTCCAGCCCAAATATAAAGACGGCCTTTCCATTCAGTGGAACGCAATCACAGACAGAGTCTCACTGCTTTCTCTGCTGTCAGGTAGGCCTAGAATAATTTTGGTATTTGTGGTTGTGGTTGTACCACAAATACCACCCATGCAGGATTGCAATGATAGATTTCACACAGATGTTTTGTCCAGTTGACTATTGAATTCAGAGGTCATATTTCCCTGAGTCATTCATAACCTCTTGCAGACAGTGCCAGCCGGATGTTGATCATTCCAGTGGGATCTGGTTCCGTCCAGCCTGGGATCCCAGTGGTGGCTGGATCTAGTCCAGAGTTCCCTCTCCGGGACTGCCTGGACCTGGTACTAGCCTCTCACAAACGCTGGGGTATCTTCCTGAGGATCCAGTCCAAGTGCCAGCTGGAGCCCTCGCTTGTCCTCCTCCGCTCAGCCTACGACAGGGACATGCTTTACCGTCCTGTCTGGGTTAACATGGCCCTGTCCTATGGAGCCTTCCACACCCAGGGCTACATCACCGGGAGGGACTTCCTCCACATGGTCAACCACCTCTTCCCATATGTTACTCTGGCCCCCAGCTGGCCCCTTGAAACCCAAAGGGAGGGTTTTACCGGGGCCTTGTTGGATGACATGGTGGAGTTACTGAAGGGAGTGTGGCAGAGCGTATCCCTGCAGGTGACGGTTGAGACACTGTGTAAGTCTGTAGAGGGCCAGCGAAGGCTTGGCAATGTGCCGCCACATTACTCCCTGACATTGGAGTCCAGGATAGGAAATTGGATAGCTGACGAGGCAGTAGCGCAGGACATCATGGCCAACTTATCTGGGAGCAAAGAGCGAATCATGTTTTGTATAGCTTAGAACCACAGGTCTACAATATGATGTGAACCACCTCTAAAATGACAGCTTGCTACATTTTCATCTTTTGTTATAGGATAAGTAATAAAAAACAAATGTATTCAAACTTAAGTGTAAAATATTTACTGTAAAATGATGAAATGATATTAGCAATGTGTGTACAATCTTTTGTAATGCCCTTAGCTTAACAGTAATTCTCAAAATTTAATTATTAATACATACAAACAGGTGACAAATTTAAGGAAAAACTTGAATAATCATGCTCTGTGGCATGTATAAAAATGCTGAGCAGGCTCAGCTGACTTCAATCAAGACAGCAAGAGGAAAGGAACTATGTGACTTTGAAAGAGGATTCATTATTGGGGCACAGATGGCAAGTGCTTCAGTCACAAAGACTGCTCAACTGGCTAGTGTTTAAATAAGAATAATGAGTTAAGTTACATTTGCATTTAGATCTATTTGGATAGACATCAGTAAATAGGTTTGGAAATTGTGGTTGAAAGCGCACATTTGACAGACTTGTTAACAACCTTGTTTCATTATTCAGTCCGATGCAATAAAGATCATAAGATCCTCAAACGTCAGTGTGCTTAAACCATTCATACCATACTAACTCTAGCGTTATGGAATTAGAGTGTGCAGGACACTGGGTTACAGTGGTGTTGTTTTCACTGGGGAAGAGGGTTCTTGGCCTCCGGCAGGATCAGGTTTGTTCCTATTCTCTTGAAGGAAGGTGTTGCAGGTGCAGAAGATGCTGTAGAAGCTGGAGGAGAGCCCAGCAATATCTGTCGAAATGTAAGGCAGGACCTCAGGAGACGCCTGATTGAAGTAGGAGATCTAGGAGGGACAAGGATAGGAGTTATCACCATCAATAAATTTCTTCCCAGTGGTAACTGCAGGTACATCAAACACACATTGGAAGAACAAAAGGCAAACAATTATATTAGTTTACAAAATCAAATGCAGAGAGTGAACTCAAAGATAACAGTATTCTCTCTTACCTTAGAGACATTTTTGGAGACCTCCTGGATGCTGAAGCCTGCACAAAGCACCTCCCCTCGGTTGCAGCCCCCTGTAGGAGGATGAGTTGGAAGAGTAACTGAACGTAGAGCAATAACATAAGGGTCCCTAGAAGGTAAAAAAACATGGTCACAATCAGATTTAGTTACATTCCTTCTACTTGTTATTTCTGTGTGCCTGCCAGCCACACACCCGCTGTCGCATGGCGGTCTCCTGGAAGCTAGGAGGATGAAGTCCTGGGCTATTCCTTGAGGATTGGCTGAAGGACTGTTACTGGCCGAGCCCCGGCCTACCAAGGGTGTCACCACGCGGTACAGAAAGTCATCATCATCCACAATATGAATCAGCTCACACCTCCTATACAGGAAAAGTCATGAAATTAGCATGCTCATGGGGTCAGGTTACAATGCAGGACTGAGTACTGCAAAATACTTTGGGTACACTGGACCAGTTAAACATCAATCGCACACAAATCCCTCCTGTCTCAGCCCCAAGGTTTTAAGCTGCTATATTATTGTGCCGGGGGAGTAGGGTCAGTTCTCCTTCTCCACTGTAAATCCTTGTAAACCTATGGAATGCACTCTCTAAATGTTCCTCGTCTCCTGCTCGATTTAAACTTAGGAGTACATAAGGTCTCGGCCAACACCTCCCAAGTACCAGGCACTAAAGACTTGTTGTTGCCCCTGTTCAAAGTCCTCCAGGCTGTGTTGCAGATCAAGATGATACCTGGTGATTCCAGCTGCCAGTCTGCTACCTGACTGGGATGAGGTTTTATAGACTCTGGACACAGCCCAAATAAATTTGTTAATTATTACAACTTGTACTCTTAAAATGTTCACCCGGCACAGCCAGAAGAGGACTAGTCACCCCTCCGAGCCTCCTTCCTGTCTAGGTTTCCTTAATTTCGGCCTCTCTTAAGGGAGTGTTTCCTAGCCACTGTGCTTCAACACTGTTGTTGCTTGCTCCTTGGGGTTTCAGGCTGGGTGTTTTGTAAAAGCACTTTGTGACAACTGCTGATGTAAAAAGGGCTTTATAAATACATTTGATTGATTGATTGACAATAATTGAAACCAAGTTGTCAGAAAATAAAATGTAGACTATTACTGCAATTACACCCAAGTTGCTGCATTAAACATTTGCAAATAGACTTGTGGACTACATTATATATATGATGTGGTTTGACAACAACAGCTGCCTTTCATTAAGCATAGCAGACAGAGCCTGAACAAAGAACTGGAGAAGGTGAACACATCAATTTGTGACCTTATGTCGTTCATTACACTTTCAGGTGTGTTGTCACAGAAGTCTCTATCCATTCATCAAACTCTGAATGGTAAAAAGTGCACTGTTTGAATGAAGGAATTTCTGTATTTTAGGGTTAACTAAAGTGCACACATTGCCTTGCTTACACAAACTTTTTAAGTAATGGTTTGACAATCGGAGGATAAACTAATGACTGGATATGTTAATGCTAAATTACATTTTTTTTTTATCTATGTGTGTGTCTATAAACAGATACCTACTCATAGTTTGGGTCCCACTCCACTCTTCTGTTGAGGTCAGATAGCAGCATGAAGGCCCCCTCAGCCGAGATATCGGTCTCAAACTCAATCATGAAACTCAATACCTGCTTCTTCTCCAGGGTGTACAAGCGCACCTGGGTGACAGAGAGAAATTGTGTCAACCATGATTAGAGCCCTAAGTTTAACATGAGCACAAGGTTTTTCCTAGTCAGGTCAATTGATCAAGAAAAAACTCACACACTTAGCATAATCCACTATTCACTTTTGCAATGTTATAATGCTATAAGTTTGTTTCTGGGAGGACCACAGAATGAAAGAGCATATCCAAACAACCTTGTCATGAAAACCAAAGAGCTTTCAAAACAGGGCCGATTCACAATACCAACAGTCATCTTGACGACATTTATATTTAAATAACGTTTATACACTGATCAAAAAATATTAAGGGAACAGAGAGGTCCGACAACTGCTTAAGGCATGCAACGCTGCTTTCAGATACGGCAATGCGGAGGCCTACAGCTTAGGGCCAATCTGAAAAGGGGCATCAAGATGGCTAAAAATGACCCCAAACTGCAGATCGAGGAACATTTCCACAACAACTCCCAACCCCGACGCATGTGGCAGGGCATCAAAGCCATCACTGACTACCGGCCAAAGAACCCTACCTCCCACAGCCAGCGATGTCTCCTTCACCGATGAGTAAAACAGGTTCTACGCACGCTTCGACAGGGACAACAAAATTCCAGCCATTAAAGATGAACTCCTCAGTCATCTGCACTGAGCAGGGTGAATGCACGCAAGGCTGCTGGTCCCAATGGCGTCCCCAGGTGTGTGCTCAGAGCATGTGCTGGGCAGCTGGCCGAGGTCTTTACTGACATCTTTAAAATGTCTCTGGCCCAGGTGGTTGTCCCAACGTGCTTCAAGACCGCAACCATTGTGCCAGTGCCGAAGCAGTCGACCGCGTCCAGCCTGAATGACAACTGATCGGTTGCACTCACCCCCACAATCATGAAGTGCTTCAGAACACTAGTTCTGGCCCACCTTAAGTCCTGCCTCCCTACAACACTGTATCTCTATCAGTTTGCCTACCGGTCGAACAGGTCTACAGAGGACGCCATCTCCACGGCTCAACAGCCTGCCCTGACACACCTGGACAAAACCAACACCTATGTGAGAATGCTATTCATAGACTTCAGCTCAGCATTCAACACGGTCATCCCCTCAAGGCTGGTCAACAAACTCCATGACCTGGGGATCAGCCCTCTCTCTGCAACTGGACATCCTAACCACCAGACCCCAGTCCTATCTCCCCACCTCCTCCACCCTGATACTGAACACTGGTGTTCCACAAGACTGTGTGCTGAGCCCTCTCCTGTACTCCCTCTTCACCCACGATCGTGTTCCTGTACACAGTTCCAACACCATCGTCAAGTTCACAGACGACACCATGGTGATAGGCCTGATTAGGGACAATAACGAGTCAGCCTACAGGGAAAAGGTCAAGTGCCTGGCGGCATGGTGCGCTGACAACAACCTGGCCCTCAATGCAGAGCGCCTGTACTTTTTGAGGAGGTTGAAGGAAGCCTGCCTGTCCACCAAGATCCTTGTGAACTTCTACCGCTGCACAATCGAAAGCATTCTGACAAACTGTGCCACAGTGTTGTTTAGCAGCTACTCCATAGCCAACCGGAAGGCCCTGCAACGGGTGGTGAAACCGCCCAGCACATCACTGGTGCCCAGCTTCCTGCTATCGCAGACCAACAGTGGAAGCGGTGTCTATGCAGAGCATGTGGGATCATCAGGGACCCTTCACACACATGCCACCAACTGTTTGCCTTCCATCAGGCAGGCGGTACAGGTCTCTTCGGTCCCGCACCAGCTGGCCCAGGAACATTCTCTTCCCATCTACTGTAACCCTGCTGAACTCTGTGACCCATCACTTACCATACCCCCCCGCCTCTCTGGGACCTTGTTGCACTACTCCCTTGTACTACTCTGACACTGCCTTGCTATGCCTGATAATGGAATTTTCAGTTGTTAAAGGAACCTCACCGCTGCTATCCCTGCATTTCAGTTGCACATACAGCTTGTACATTCAATTTGCCTCTTTGCACATTTAGAATTGACATTGTGCCTGCATTTTTACAGTTGTTTAACACGCATGTCTATCTCGAGACCTCATTGCTGCCATCTCTGCATCTCTGGTGCACATGTTACCTTAATACATCACTCCTTCATTTGCCTCCTTTGCACATCTTGAATGCCATTTTGAAATTGCCATTTGTACCTGAACAACTATTATGCTAGTTGTAACATACACTATACCTAATAGTGTATGTTAAAAAAAAATCTGCCTTGCTCCATTTGCCTTATTGCACATTTAGTATTGCCATTCCACATGTAATATACAGGTACATACAGTTTTGCTCATAAGTTTGCATACCCAGGCAGAAATTGTGAAATTTTGGCATTGATTTGAAAATATGACTGATCATCTTATTTAAGGATAGTGATCATATGAAGCCATTTACTATCAAATGGTTGTTTGGCTGCTTTTTAAATCATAATGACAACAGAAATCACCCAAATGGCCCTGATCAAAAGTTTACATACCCTTGAATGTTTGGCCTTGTTACAGACACACAAGGTGACACACACAGGTGAAAATGGCAATTAAAGGAGAATTTCCCACACCTGTGCCTTTTAAAATTGCAATTAGTGTCTGTCTATAAATAGTCAATGAGTTTGTTAGCTCTCACATGGATGTACTGAGCAGGCTAGATACTGAGCCATGGGGAGCAGAAAAGAACTGTGAAAAGACATGCGTAACAAGGTAATGGAACTTTATAAAGATGGAAAAGGATATAAGAAGATATCCAAAGCCTTGCAAATGCCAGTCAGTCCTGTTCAATCACTTAAGAAGTGGAAAATTCAGGGATTTCTTGATGCCAAGCCAAGGTCAGCTAGACCAAGATAGATTTCAGCCAAAACTGCCAGAAGAATTGTTCGGGATACAAAGAAAAACCCACAGGTAACCTCAGGAGAAATACAGGCTGCTCTGGAAAAAGACGGTGTCGTTGTTTCATGAAGCACAATACGACGATACTTCAACAAAAATGAGCTGCATGGTCGAGTTGCCAGAAAGAAGCCCGGTTTCAATATGCCCGACAACACCTTGACACGCCTCACAGCCTCCGGCATACTGTAACTTGGAGTGACGAGACCAAAATAGAGCTTTATGGTCACAACCATAAGCGCTACAGTATGTTTGGAGAGGGGTCAACAACGCCTATAGTGAACAGAATACCATCCCCACTGTGAAGCATGGTGGTGGCTCACTGATGATTTGGGGGTGTGTGAGCTCTAAAGGCACAGGGAATCCTGTGAAAATTGATGGCAAGATGAATGCAGCATGTTCAGAAAATACTGGCAGACAATGTGCATTCTTCTGCACGAAAGCTACACATGGGATGCTCTTGGCCTTTCCAGTACGACAATGACCCTAAGCACAAGGCCAAGTTGACCCTTCAGTGGTTACAGCAGAAAAAAGTGAAGGTTCTGGAGTGGCCATCATAGTCTCCTGACCTTAATATCATCAAGCCACTCTGGGGAGATCTCAAACGTGTGGTTCATGCAAGACGACCAGAGACTTTGCATGACCTGTAGGCATTTTGCCAAGACGAATGGCCAGCTATACCACCTGCAAGAATTCAGGGCCTCATAGACAACTATTACATATGACTGCATGCTGTCATTGATGCTAAAGGGGGCAATACACGGTATTAAAAACTAAGGGTATGCAGACTTTTGAACAGGGGTCATTTCATTTTTTTCTTTGTTGCCATGTTTTGTTTTATGATTGTGCCATTCTGTTATGACCTAAAGTTGAATGTGAATCCCATAAGAAATAGAAGACGTGTTTTGCCTGCTCACTCATGTTTTCTTTACAAATGGTACATATATTACCAATTCTCCAAGGGTATGCAAACTTTTGAGCACAGCTGTATACTTAATACTAGTTAGTACTTGTAGATTTTTTACCCTCCTCTATTTGCACTTCTGGTTAGATGCTAACTGCATTTTGTTGTACTGTACTGTTCAGTGACAATAAAGATGAATCTAATCTGTCCAGTTAGGACGCATATGCGATTGGGAATCAATGTCACCTGTTTTGGTGCTAATGAAAGTGACAACAGGTGCACTGGAGAGGCAACAGCAAGACAATCCCCAAAAAGGGAATGGTTTTGCAGGTGGTGGCCACAGACAATTGATCTTTCCTTATCCTTCCTGACTGATTCTACTCTAGTTATGCGTTTTGCTAGTGTCCTTGACACTACTGGTGGCATGAGGGAGTACCTGCAGCATATTCAGGTTGCATAGGTAGTCCAGCTCCTCCAGGACGGTACATCCATATGTGCCATCGCAAGAAGGTTTCCTCTGTCTCTCAGTAGTCTCAAGACCATCGAGGAGATACCAGAAGACGGGCCGTTACATGAGAGCTGGACAGGGCTGTAGAAGGGCAGCAACCCAGCAGCAGGACCAGTATCTGCTCCTTTGTGTGAGGAGGAAAAGGAGGAGCACTGCCAGAGCCCTACAAAATGACCTCCAGCGGGCAACTGGTGTGTATGTTTCTGACTAAACTGTCAGAAACAGACTCCATGAGGGTGGCATGAGGGCCCAACGTCCTCCAGTGGGACCTGTGCTCACAGCCTAGCACTGTGCAGCTTGATTGGCATTCGCCAGAAAACACCAGAATTGGCAGGTCCGCCATTGGGGCCCCGTTCTCTCCACAGATGAGAGCAGGTTCACAATGAGCACATGTGACAGACGTGAAAGTCTGGAGACACAGTGGCGAAAGTTATGCTGCCTGCAACATGGTTGCAGGAGCATGCCCAGATGTTGTTGGGAGTGCATACAGGCACGTGGGGGCCATATGCACTACTGAGTCACATTGTGAGTTGCCGTGATGAAATTCACACAAGTTGTAACAGCCGGTGATTTCAATTGTTTACTCTGATTTTCGGTGTGAGTTTGAATCCAGCCCTCAATCGCTGGGTGATTTTGGTTTCCACTGACCGTTGTTACGTCATTTTGTACACAATGTACAGTAAAGATTTTGATCTTTAACATATTTCCTTCATCGAGACCCGATGTGTGATTTAAGGGTTCCCTTAATTTTTTCGAGCAGTTCACATCTTATTGGACACAAAGTTTTTTAACTGCATAGATGAGGACAATACTAACAACTGTCAGCTATTCTCTTTTTGCTGGCACTTTTTCTACCGCTCTTAAAACTGTCTTAGTAAAACCGCTATTTAAAAAAAAGCACACTAGACCCTTAAGCAACTACAGACCAATCACTAACCAACCTTTCTTAAGTTCTGGAGAAGCTTGTTTTAATACAGTTGAATGATTATCTGAGTGCCTGTTGTACTACTGAAAAATAACCAGTCTGGTTTCCACACACAACATAGTACAGAAACAACACTCCTAAAGGTTGTAAACGACCTTAGGATAAACACAGAAAATAAAAAGCTGTCTATCCTTGTACTGCTGGACCTAAGTGCCGCCTTTGACACTATAGATCACAAAATGCTTCTACACAGGCTTCAAAATTGGTTTGGACTATCTGGTTCAGTTTTAAACTGTTTTAAGATGTACCTCACTGGCAGAAATCTTTCTGTTGCCCTTGGTTAGCACAAATCTGAGACGACAAAGACTACATGTGGAGTTCCACAAGGTTCGATTTTGGGTTCTATACTGCTCAACCTATACATGCCTCCTCTCGGTACCATCATTAGAAAGCATGGTATTAATTTTCACAGCTACACTGATGACACACCACTGTACATCTCTGATGACTTTAGCCCTACTGATACATTGATTAAATGCATCACAGACATTAACTTATGGAAGGCAAAACATTTTTTGCAATTAAACAAGGACAAAACTGAGGTTTTGATTACTGTATGGGTGCCAAGGTCCAAACAGAGTAACCGACTGCGCATTTAATTTCTCTTGATCTACACTCAACCCATCAAGCAAAAAATCTTGGTGTGAAATTTGAGGCCCCTATCAGACAAGTGATGAAAACAGCTCACAGGAACATACAGTAGCAAAGGTCAGCTTGTTTCTCTGCCAGCCAAACACTGAGAGACTGATTCATGCATTATCACCAGCAGACTCCACTATTGCAACTCTCAACAGTCTGGCCTTACCCAAAGTAGTAATTCAAAATGCAGCTGCATGTGTTCTTACCGATACCAACACCAAAAAATACAACACATAACACCTATTTAAATGACTATATTGGCTGTCTGTGAATTATAGAATTGATTACAAAATTACCGTATTGATTTTTAAAGCACTACATGGCCTTGCACCTTAATACTAGTGTGACATGGTTTTTAGATATGTGCCTGGCCGGTCCCTCAGATCATGGTACTGGTCTTTCAGCTGTCCCAAGGGTCAGAACCAAAACTTTTGGTGAAGCCTCTGTCAGCCACTTTGTACCTGTCCTTTGGAACAACTTGCAAGATTATCTGAGGGATGCAGATACTATTGCCATTTTTTAAAAAAGGTCTTAAGACACCTTTGTAGCCTGGCTTTTTAAAAGATTTTCTTCAACTTGTATTAAAATGGAAAAATAAATAGATTATAAAAAAGGATATAAATGACTACACAAAATGTATACTATTTAATTTATATCTTTAGTGTAATTCATACATTTTATCAAAGCATTATGTTTTACTGATTTTTATTTTGACTTTTACCTGTGAAAGCACCTTGAAATGCATTTTGCAATAAATGTGCTATATAAATAAGTAAAAAACATGAAAAAATAAAAAGAGCTGGATCATTTGGCTCCTGAATAGTTTTTGATTAATATACCTAAAAACAACCCCAGACAATAAAATGCAAATATTCATGGCAAAGATTATTGTATACATAATCGTAATTATCTGATAGCCTTCAGTTGTTTTTTTTTGAATGAGTGGAAAGGTTTGCGTGGAACACAAAGATCTGCTTTCTCCACTAGTTATATCTGCAGTGAGAGTAATGCAATCTTTCATTAATAATGTTATACCTTATCTGTGAATAATCATTTTTTGAGCTAAAAACAAAATAGGAAATAAAGGAGATGGTGAGGTCTTGAAATGAACAGGCTTTCCCTGGAGGAAGAGCAGACGCCACCCTTGAATGCATTACTCATCATAACTTACCCTGTAGGTTTTACATTTCAGTTTTGTTTACGTTTTACTCTGGCACTTTCTGTTAATAAATGCCCTCCAGGACCCAGAACACCGGCACAGTGTTAATTCCCTGTCTCTCTCAGGGTTACAGTCAACCACATAGCAATGGCGGGAGAGTCCATTTGAGGATATGACTGAGCCAAGTAACTTATAGAGAAGAGAGGGCCAAGAACGTATATAGAGAAGAGAGGGCCAAGAACTGAGCCTTGGGGAACCCCAGTAGTAAATGGCCACAGGGCAGACACTGATCCTTTCTACGTCGCTTGGTAGTAGCAGCCTGCTAGGTAAGATTAATGTGTGCAGAGCATGATACAGTGAGGGAAAACATTTTTTGATCCCCTGCTGATTTTGTACGTTTGCCCACTGACAAAGAAATGATCAGTCTATAATTTTAATGGTATTTTTATTTGAACAGTATGAAACAGAATAACAACAAAAAAATCCAGAAAAACACATCAAAAATGTTAGACGTTTCTTGTAGTTGGCCACCAGGTTTGCATACATCTCAGGAGGGATTTTGTCCCACTCCTCTTTGCAGATCTACTCCAAGTCATTAAGGTTTCAAGGCTGACGTTTGGCAACTCGAACCTCAGCTCCCTCCACAGATTTACTATTGGATTAAGGTCTGGAGACTGGCTAGGCCACTCCAGGACCTTAATGTGCTTCTTCTTGAGCCACTCCTTTATTGCCTTGGCCGTGTGTTTTGGGTCATTGTCATGCTAGAATACCCATCCACGACCCATTTCAATGCCCTGGCTGAGGGAAGGAGGTTCTCACCCAAGATTTGACGGTAAATGGCCCTGCACATCGTCCCTTTGATGCAGTGAAGTTGTCCTGTCCCCTTAGCAGAAAAACACCTCCAAAGCATAATGTTTCCACCTCCATGTTTGACGGTGGGGATGGTGTTCCTCCCCCTCCAAACACGGCGAGTTGAGTTGATGCCAAAGAGCTCGATTGTGGTCTCATCTGACCACAACACTTTCACCCAATTCTCCTCTGAATTCAGATGTTCATTGGCAGTGTGTTACCAATTGTTTTCTTGGTGACTATGGTCCCAGCTGCCTTGAGATCATTGACAAGATCCTCCCGTGTAGTTCAGGGCTGATTCCTCAACGTTCTCATGATCATTGCAACTCCACGAGGTGAGATCTTGCATGGAGCCCCAGACCGAGGGAGATTGACAGTTCTTTTGTGTTTCTTCCATTTGCGAATAATCGCACCAACTGTTGTCACCTTCTCACCAAGCTGCTTGGCGATGGTCTTGTAGCCCATTCCAGCCTTGTGTAGGTCTACAATCTTGTCCCTGACATCC
>JACXGI010005843.1:0-44794 GCA_016801175.1 Esox masquinongy
TGCCTGCTCCCTGACTGTACTGTTGCCGCCAGTCCGTGTACCGACTCTCTGCCCGTCCCTGACCACTCTGCCTATCGCTCGTCTGCCCCTTCGCCGCCGTTACGTTAAACGCCTTACCTCCCGTCCCCGTCCACACTACCTGCCCTTTTCCCACTCGCTCCCAGTCCGCGATTGGATCCTCACCTGTGCCCCTGACAGTTAGAGCCTCGATTCTACACAGTGCTCCTTTAAGAAAATATACAGCATATTTAGAGTTACAGGTTATTCTACCTCAAACTTTTATCTTCTCACCTGAATGAGGATGGATAAAAAATTTCCCTTTGATCATAACAGCGAACAAAATTATAACAAGGAAGGTTTCTAACAGGAAAGTTAGACATGAAGTGTGAAGCTTTATTCTAAGGCAAATCTGACTAAATAATCATGTAAATCTCTCATAACAAAACCTAGGAAGAGATTCAAAGCTTTTACCAAAATGGGAGTTCCTTTGTAGTATATGCCAATGTTTGTTAACCACTGAAAAAATGGCATCAATATATCAACACAACAGTTTAATACACCTAGAAAACCAATGATTATTACAAAGTCAAACTCAAATCTTCCCATAAACAAACTGGTGTAATTTGGCGCAACTGGTGACCCCTTAGCGGTTTGTTGATCTTGAAGATAAGTCTTCAAACTTAAAATAATTCTGTGTTAAAATTTCATGAATCAAAGTAGTTGGATCCAGTAGATGTTTAATTCAAATAGTGTTCCATAGCACAAATTCCATCTTGATGTGTAATATTTTTCTATAGGCTGGAGAAATCCATAGTACCTTAAAAGATCTTTAGATACCACTGGACAGGTCTGTAGATTCTTCAGGAAGGCTGTAATACCTTTAAGGGTAACATATATACCAAATCCTAAATGTGGAAGTGTACATACTGGGAAAGTGGCTCAATTAGTGATTAATAACCTGAAAAGATAGGTCAGCCATGAGGGTTTAGTCGATTTTTATGGATTTTAGGGAGAGTATATATAGCTGGACCCACAGGATATTCTTGGACCATGTATTTATATTCTTCACTAGTAACCCAATCCTCTCGTAATGCCAGTTTCAAAACACACACAATATCCATCCACAAAATCTTACTGTTGAAACTGATTTTAAAGGAATATTAAAGTTGGTGTCTTTCAATTGTCATTTGATTTCATCAGCATAGGACATCCTATTCTGTAGGACAAATGCACTACAATTTTTAGCATATTTAATGACTATTTTATCATCATTTATCAATTTTTTCTATGCTTCTCGTTCTGACTCCAAAATATTGGGGTGTTAGGTGTTCCTTTGCTCAATGTGCAGAATTCCAAAACATCCTGTTCAACCAGCCAATAGAAAGTGTTAACTGATGGGTTGCCTACATAAAAGCGCTCTTAAGTCTTTTTATTGTGGGAGCTGTTTCTGGTAGACGCAATCTTTTCAGTGAAATAGGGTTCAAATTCAAAGTGGGCACATATTTTTCAAGAAACAATAAAATTTCTCAGAGTTTCAACCTTTGATACAGTATTTTGTCTTTATACAATTTTCTATTGAATATGGGATTTAAGTGATTCGCACATCATTGCGTTCTCTTTTTCTTTACATTTTACACTGTGTCCCAATGTTTTTGGAAACGGGGTTGTAGTTTGAGGGAAGAAATTTAATGGCTGTGACACACCCTCATCTAATGGACTGACTTGGAAAAAGACAGCTCCTGCTAGGGGTGTAAGGGTACGCACAAGTCACGGCTCGATACGCACCGCAGATTTTAAGTCATGGTTCGGGTACGATTTCGATACAGTGGAAAAAAGACATGCAAAACATAACATTTGTTTTTATTAGGGTTTCAGCAGTTCACTGGTGAAACCCTATTGTGTTTGTTCCGGTTCATTATTATTATTAGGGTTTCAGCAGTTCACTGGTGAAACCCTATTGTGTTTGTTCCGGATCATTATTATTATTAGGTTTTCAGCAGTTCAGTGGTGAAACCCTATTGTGTTTGTTCCGGTTCATTATTAGATGTGCTTGCCAAAGGCAAAGCACTACTATACGTTTCTCCCATACTTATTATAATTATTATTATGTGCGCTTGCCAAAGGCAAAGCACAGCTATAGGTTTCTCCCATACTACTTATTATTATTCCTCCAGCTCTACAGCCTAAACGGTAAAAGCTATAAACACAAAACCAACTCCAAAACGTCCCACATGCTCGAACTCGGGTTGCTTGAGCAGATCTTTTTGATAGCTATTATACTTTTTAAACTATATCAATATATACATGAGCCACCAATGTATTTCAATGGGAAAAAAGTGTCCATAGACCTGAATGGTAAAAACGTAAAAAATTCTAGACACATCCCCTCCTACATTTTTTAAGCTATCAAGTCCAAACCAACGCCAAGATGTTCAGTCTGGCCCAACTCGAGTTGCTTGTATTCAGATTTTTGATACTATGTTTACTTTTGTAATAATTAACATTCAAATATTGCATAAATTAACATGTGTTTCAATGAGAGCCAAAGTAATACAGAGGTTTCAATTCAAAATTTTCATGCTTTAGGGTCAATCAACCTTTGATAACAACTTTAAAGTTTTGAGGCTATCCTAAATAAGAATTCTATTACATGTTTATAAACAACCGTTATGATATAATAATCATATATAATCATGATATGATATAATAATCATATATAATCATATATAATCGTTAGGATATAATTGAGAATGAATCTTGAACCGTTCGTGCTACAGACACAAAACCAACTTTGTTTCACACGTTTAACCTATGCCCAGTTCATATGATGAAACGTTTATTGATTGTACAGATGCTAATTAGCGTAATTAGCATAATTAGTACTGACTAGCTATTAGGCTGTATCTTTACCTATGCTGATTAGCGTATTCAACATTAATTTGTTATTAGGCTATATCTTTTGAACCGTTCGAGCTACAGAAAAAAAACTGACTCTCATTCAAAAGTTTAGACTATCCCCAGTTCATATAATGACACCTTAAATGATTTTACGTATGCTAATTAGTGTATTTACCGTTAATTAGCTATTAGGTTGTACCTTTTGAACCGTTTGAGCTACAGACACGAAACCAATTTGTTTCACACGTTTAGGCTATACCCACTGCAATTTATGAAACGGTACTTGATTTTATGTATGCTAATTCGCGTAATTAGCATAATTAGTGTTGATAAACTATTAGGCTGTATCTTTTGAACAGTTTGTGCTACAGACACGAAACCAACTTTGTTTCACACATTTAAGCTATCCCCATTGCAAATTAAGAAATTGTTAGCGATTTTACATATGCTAATTAGCGTTATTAGTTAATATTAACTACTAGGCTGTATATTTTGAACCGTTCGTGCTACAGAAAAAAAAGACTCTCATTCAAAAGTTTAGACTATCCTCAGTTCAAACAATGAAACCTTTATTGACTTTTCGAATGCCAATTAGCGTAATTACCACCGTGAATTAACTATTACGCTGTAGCTCTTGAACCGTTCAAGCTACAGACACGGAACCAGCTTATGTTTTACCAGTGTAGGCTATCCCTACTTCAAAATAAGAAAAGTTCTTTGATTTTACATATGCAAATTTGCGTAATTAGCGTAAATTAACTACTAGGCTGTAACTTTTGAACCGCTCGAGCAACAGACACAAAACTCACGTTGTTTCACCAGTTTAGGCTATCCCCATTTCATATAATGAAACTTTTATTGATTTTACGTATGCTAATTAGCAAAATTAGCGTTAATTAACTATTAGGCTGTATCTTTTGAACCGTTTGAACTACAGACATGAAACCAACTTTAATTCACACGTTTAGGGTATCCCCACTGCAAATTATGAAACGGTAATTTATTTTACAAATGCAAATTTGAATAATTAGCATTACTTAGCAAATAGAATGTATCTTTTGAACTTTTGAGCTACAGACATGAAACCAACATTGTTTGACACGTTTAGGCTATCCCCACTGCTAATTATGAAACGGTAATTGATTTTACGTATGCTAATTTGTGTGATTAGCATTAATTCACTATTAGGCTGTATCTTTTGAAACGTTTGAGCTACAGACATGAAACCAACTTTGTTTCACACGTTTAGGCTATACCCACTTCAAATTATGTAATGTTTATCGATTTTACGTATGCTAATTAGCGCTAATTAACTATTTTACTATATCTTTGAAACCGTTCGAGCTACAGACATGAAACCAAATTTACTTCACCAGTTTAGCTATCCCCTGTTCATATAATGACACGTTAATTTATTTTATGAATGCAATTTGCGTAATTAGCAGTAATTATCTATAAGGCTGTTTCTGTTGAACCGTTCGTGCTACAGACACGAAACCAACTTTGTTGGTTTAAGCTATCCCCATTGGAAATTATGAAACGGTTATTGATTTTACATATGCTAATTGGCGTAAATAGTGTTAATTTACTACTAGGCTGTATTATTTGAACTGTTCGAGCTACAGACACGAAATCTGCTATTGGTAAAACTTTTATGAGGTTTAACTATCATGTATGCTAATTTATGCTAATTACCCTCACCAACACTATCTATTGAACCTTTAAAAATACAGACTCCAAACCTTTCGATAGGTAAACACTATTTCAAACCATAAAAACTTTTTAAACAGCTAGCAAGCACACCACATCTTCTTCAGGAAATGTACTTGTCTAGTTTTTATTATTATTATTCTTCCAGCAAAAAAGGGTGTTTTTTGCAAATTCCCGTGAGATAAAATGGCTTAAAGGTGCCCACATTTTTATGGTAGTAAAGGGCCAAGGGCCGCAACTTCTGGTGCAATAGCATGCATGTTGGACTCATGGTGGTGCTGTCACAAGCCTCCGAAGTCGCACTTTTTGCAAGCTCACCACATCAAACGTATGCTGACAAGGACCGTACGGAAAAAATGACTGCAAGGATTTTAGCTCCTCATGATGCAAAAAAAGACCGCCAGGATGGATTATCTGCCACTTTGGATTTTTTGAAAAACACTAAAAAATTTACTCCTCAGGCACCAAATGTCTGATCTTCACGTAATTTGATATTTGGCATCTAGGAACCATGGTCTTCAAAAGTCAAATCAGCCAGACCAGTATGTCAAAAAACATGGATGCTATTGACCAATGAACATGTGCGGGCACGTGGTCTTGCACATATATAGACATCTCCTACAAGGACAATGGTATAATAATTCTACGTGGTACGTATGCTGACAAGGACCGTACGGAAAAAATGACTGCAAGGATTTTTTTATCAACCACACGGTGGCGCTATTAAGGTTTTTCACATTAACAAGGTCACCATACTCACCTCGTTTGAGATACTGCATTGAAAAGAAGTAGATAAGTCCATCTCCTCATAAGGAACATATTTGCCATTGGGACCCATTAAGTCGGGCGTAATGGTTTTTCAGCAATTCTGAATTTGTGAAAAATGCTTCAAACGCTACTTCTATAGCATCAAATGACAGATTTGAACCTTTTCAGAAGTACATTTTAAAATATCACTGAAGGCCCCTCAGCGTGATTTCTTAATGCAAATTATTTCAGTATGCACTGACAATTCCAGAATTGTATATTATGACAAAATAAATTGCCACTACAGCAGCCCATAAACACCATGTTGCTTATTAGATATGGAGCACTATTCTAATTTCAACTGGTTAAAATTATATTTTGAAACTATTTAGGGCAGTAGTACTGTTAAAGAGTATACTGAATATTTATTGAGCAACCTTCTAAGATGTGTTATTTTCCTGAGGATCACTCCATTTGACTTATCAATAAAACATTCTAACCAGCAGAAAATGCTTTGTGCATTAATAATGCCTTTATTTACGTGATTATTCTCTATTTCACAAAAGATGGTGAAAAATAATGAATTCCGATTCTTGCATATTTAGTAATGGACAAATACGATCAGTGAAAAACAACTTTATGAAGGTTATGTTGAGCTTGTTTGGCTAATTACTGTTCACGTGCACAGCCATTTTTGTTTTCATTCCACTGAATTGTGGGACCAAATGTCTCTGCGATCAAAGATGGTTGAACAAGACGATTCACCAATCTGACCGGCAGTTCAAATCTTGATTACCTTCCTGTCTCCGAGTCACTCATCTTGTCACCTGTATCTGACTTTGTTTGATAAACAATCTTTAGCAGACAAGTTTCAAATCGTGAAATACCACGTGCGACAGACCAGACATCACGTAATATTAAGTTGATCAGTCTCTTTTCTTTACCGGAAGGCAAGTAAGGCAGTCTGTCATTTGCAACATCAGTAAAAACAAAATATAATGCAGTTGAACAAAATAGTAAGGCAGACGATAATTGGGAACGGGGTTGTTTTTTTAACTACGTCGGAAATTTCAGAAATGGTAATTAATGACACGCTAGTTAACATTTTATGTTGCTAATACTTACAAAACATTGAGGACTTGATAAAGTTATTATTTGGTATACAAGACATTTTTGGAAACTGCTGCTGACCAGAGGCCTTTTTTGCTGGCCTAGTGATGTCAGAATCAGAAAATTATATTTTTATAATTTAATATATATTTTCATTAACGCTAGATGTATGTTACAATGTTCGTTCTCATCAGTCTACTGACATAGTTTCATTGCTTTTTTCTCCCTCGGTTGTGCTGTTTCCAGTGCAGCTCAGATAAATCAGAGCTTTTATCCAATCAGATTTTCCACGTGCTGTCTCCGGGTGAAAATCTATCCTGAGACCCATAGAATTTCGAGTTAATCCCATCTTCTGTTGAAGCGAATGGGGAGGAGGTTGTTGATTGTCATATTCTTCAACTAATCAGATTTTGAGTTCACCATAATGTGCCTGTTCTTTGGCACATAGCAGTCTTTAAGCTTGCCTATGTTCGCATTTTTCGATTAGTAACACTAATCGAAAAATGGTGTGATCGGAGAGCCAGCTACCTAACTGAGATAAAACTAGGTAGGACGTAATGTAGGAACATCTAAGATTTCTTTTATCTTTCTTTAGTGAGGTTTAGATTTTTAGATGTAGTGTCCTTTGCATTAGATTTTTTGTTTAGATTTGTACTGAGCCCTGTTGTATTTTAATGCACTATGGAGGAGAAGAAATTGATTTGTTGGTGGATTTACTGGCAAAATCTTTTTTGAGAAAACATGGAAATTGCGAGGAACCAACCCCCCACCTTGCAGCACTGTCTCAGTCAGGGAAAGGATTTGTGTTGCACTTTCAATCGATCAACTACGAAAAGTACACCTGGCTTACAGCGTCGAACATTGTTATTGTGAGTACGTTATTGTGAGTACATTCTTATTTCTTTGGTACCTGTAATGTCATTGATTTGGGCTTTGCAATGTCTATTTGTGTTGCTGTGACCTGTCATACTGCATAATGGTACTGTACATCCTTGTTGTAAGCCTCTTGTTAAATCGCTTTATTCCACTGTCACTGAATATGGGATGGTTATGTCGAATGACAATAGCATAATAGCCCATAGGATTAGGCAGCCATACATGCTAGAATTATTAGCTTTGTGTCCATCGTGCTAAAGTTACTAATCGTTAAGAAGGATAAAGTGCCCCACTTTGGAAATCAAATGCCGGTCCAACACGTTTGTTTTGGTTACTGACCTGTATCTACTTGACAGGTAAGCAGGTTAGGACTGTAACCAGCTAATAGTTTGTTTTAACCAGCAAGGTAGTAGATAAAAGTAGCTGCCATGTACAAGTTGTCCAGGGGCTAATGACTTTCCAGAGGGGAGGATTTCTTTGTCATTTAAATTAAGCTATATGGGCTTCGAAAATACACTGACATGCGGATACAGGTGTGTACCGATTTCGATTCTAGTTAGAAAATATTTAGGTTTGATTTCGAAATTTAAGAGTTCGCGATTCTGTGATTAAGTAACCGCACATCATTGATTGTGGCCAGCTGTTACCACCTCCACGATATCCATGCAACTGATCGTGTACGGTTCATGTAAAGGAGTTGGCATTAAACGAATTGTACTCACAAAACCATTAAAAACAACTATACCGCTCTATACTTGCAGGCCTATTATTTATTTAACTTCGGTAGCAACAGTAACACTCTACATTAGAGATTAGTCAGCAACGATAAGAATTCAGATTTTCATATGTTGCCTTCAAAATAAAGGTCTGTCGTGAGTATGTAATTTGTGTTGTGTAGGCTACATTTTCAAAAAAAATTATGTGGGGGGAAATAAAAATGAAACAAAATTATAATTTCAATAATACTTTTCATAGATTAAAGAATATTATAAGGTGGAGCACACTGAGAAATGGTTAGAGCTTGTGTAAGCTAATGTAGAGAACATTATATAATATAAAAAATCATATTTTGATGTTATTGTTTTTAATTTGATTGTGCTCATTTCCTTTGGAGATTCATTGTGTAATACATCCAACCACACTAGACGTGTTCACCCTGCACCTTAGCCTAGGGCTAAGAGCATCCTAAGTCCTGGGCTAAGGGTCTGCTAAGCCCAGGGCAAAGCAAGTGTTCACACTTGCATATTTTGAAGTGGGAAAGCACCACCCTTAGCCTAGGGCTAGCTGGCCATGCTCTGGAGCAGGGTTAGCACCAACCTTTCAGGGCTAGCCCCAGAAAAACGATGACAAAGTAACCAGTGTGAAACAAGGTCAAGAACAAAACCATAGCATGTTTATTGTCCAATCACAAAACCTGCCATTTCACTTAATTTACATATGTTTGTGACACGCACCATTACCAACAACTCCGTCTGTTTTGGTCCTTTCACACTGCAAAGTTTTGTCGTTTCATTATACCTGCTAAATCTTAGCGACGTAGTTATTGCAGCTTGCTTTGGATGTAAATCCAGCAAATATGTCGGAAGAATGAAGGTTGACTAACATTTTTCTCTTTCTTTGCGTAGTTTTAACAAAGTTGTTCAAGCAAATACCGACAGGGTGGGTACAAATATAATGTGAAATCATGGGGCAGTCGTGAAATCATGGGGCACGGTGCTACATCCAGCAAAACTATATATTGTTGTTCCTCTTTAACCCCCAATGCAACATACTATACTGTACATGGAATTCATATTGCTTCATTAGTTAGCAGCTAGTTGCTTTTATTAGGAGTCTGGCTAGTTACTCCATCTAAAATTTGACAGACAGTTTAGCTATTAATAATTTGCCTTTTACATATGGTGTTATGTTTTCCACCCTCAGTAGCTAATCTATGCTCAGTAGCTAATTAATCCACTGTTTTCATTTGTACAATGACTTGCGACTATAGGCAAATATTTATTGGAATGCAACGTTGTCAATTTAAAAAAAAACTACCTAGCAGAGTCAAAAAAATGGCTAACGTTAGCGATAAATGCTATCGACGTTAGCTAGCTAGTAACGTTAGCTAATGGAAATATATTTAACTAACCTCAGTTTAAGCTAACATTAGTCCATCTAAAATCATTTTGGTGACATGAACATTATAACATACAGTTTAGCTAATAATAATTTGACCATTTAGAGATGGTGTCATGCTTTCAAGCCTCGGTAGCTAATCTATGCTCATGTAGCTAAGTTAATTATCTGTTTTCAGTTGTACAATGACTTGCTAATGTAAGCAAATGTTTAGTGGAATGCGACGTTGCCATGATTATTTCGTCAAAATTAATTGCTAGAAGAGCCTCAGTCTAAGCTATCGTTTGTTCACATTAAATCATTCTGGTGACATGAACTTTATAACCAATGCTTTAGCTACTAAAAATTTGCTTTTGGTAGAGAGGGTGTTATGGGTTCAAGCCTCAGTAGATAATCCATTCTCAGTAGTTAAGTAATTTCTGTTTTCATTTGTTTCTACAATTCCACTTCTAACTGAGGGCTGAACTTATCAATTTTACCTTTAAATTGTAGACATGGCAGTTAAATTAATATGAAATCTGAGATGTAATTCAACAATAACACATGGGTACGTAGGCTATTTGCCCATGCCCTACCAAAGTCAACATATTTTTACAGTAAGAATAGGGAGGGTATTTTCCAGATAAATGAAAATCTACAAACATATTGGTATAATTGTTGCCACCTGTAGTAGTCTTTTGATCATCAAAATTAAACAATTCTAAGAGAAATAGTTTGCTTAATCATTGATGTTAGTAGACATACTGACGTAAACATACCTTTTGAAAATGATAATGGTTATCTCTTCTGACCCTTCATTATCTTACAACAAGCTGATAGTTGAATTCATTAACATGCTCTGCGCTGGGGAAGACTGATTAACTTCCATTCAGTTATATTTACCATACAATTAGGCTGCATTTATTACATTCTGCAAAATTCAAACAACTTCCTAGTTACATTGTTTGGTGTTGTACTGTTCTGATAGTGTCAGAATTTTGAAGTCTCCATATTTACTTGATGCAGAACATTGTATTATAATACCATTTGAGGTAAATGTTATATTGCAATAGTTTTCAGGACAAGCAAGTAAATTCAGTTTGGCCAAATGGTGGCATAATAGCCATAACACTATCTGTTGTTCTTTGTCACTCAGTGAGATTACATTTGGTACACATGATCAGGGTTGTGATTTTACTTTGTGTGAATGATGTTTCAAGTTGGCCACATGGGGGCACTATAGGAAAGGAAAAACCATAAATGTCGTATTGCTTGCAACTATGGATATAAGTTGGAAAAAAATGTGCAATCTGGCTAGTAGTAGCTTCAATGCTGAAACCCGCTAAAAGCTTCTTTCAGCTTTAATTATTAGGGTTTCAGCAGGTTTTCAATTGAATTGTTCACGTTATAGGTCACATTAAAGGTGGAAAAAGTTCTGACATGATTTATCTCATTCTTTTACATCACAAGAACCTGGCATTTTAACATGGGTGTGTAGACTTTTTATATCCACTGTATAGACATCTCCTACAAGGATAATGGGATAATAATTCTACTTGGTGCATATGTTAACAAAGATGATATGACAATAATGACTGCAAAGATTTTTTTATCAACCACATGGTGGCGCTATTGGGGTTCCCCACATTTGCAAACTTACCATGCCCACCCCATTTAAAATAAAACCTTGAAAAGAGGTATATAAGTCCAACTCCTCTCAAGGAACATATTTGCAATTGGGATCCATTTAGTCAGGCATAATGTTTTTTCTGCAATTCTGAATTTGTGAAAAATGCTTCAAAAGACAGATGTTAGGTGTGATTACATTTAGTACACATGATCAGGGTTGTGAGTTTAGTTTATATGAAAGATGTTTCCATTTGGCCACATGGGGATACTAGTGAAAAGGAAAAACCATACATGTAATATTGTTAACAGCTTTGGACATGAGTTGGATTTGTGTCCTATTGGAAAAACTGCAATCTGGCTACTAATAGCTTAATGCTGAAACCCGCTAAATGCTGCTTGCAGCTTTAATTTATTATGAAGTTGTCCCAAACAGGAGACCTGAAGAATACAGGAGCGTCTTCAATATCTGGCTTATCGTTTGCGTTTGCCATATTTACAAGGCTTCATAACGTTCTGAAACTCAAATCGCATACTTGCATACTATATAGTATGCCAGATTAGCATGCAAGAAGATATTTCCCAAACCACAGAACGCTAAAAATACTATGCCAAAGCTTCCCGGATGGTCAAGTATTTCTGGTGGACTTTCGAAGTATGCATCCGTGCATGCTTTTTGGAGTAATTTTTAGATTAGATTAGATTCAACTTTATTGTCATTGAACAAGTATGAGTACAGTACAACAAAATGCAGTTAGCATCTAACCAGAAGTGCACATAGAAGTGGTCAGGAAATGTACAAGTATTAAGTATAGTGTATGTTACCATTGGAATGTATAGATGGGCAATGAAGGCAAATGCAGTAGAAATGGCAATTCTAAATATGCAATGAAGGCAAGCAGAAGAGGGCAGAAAATGTACAAATATTAGGTAATATAGACCACAAACTCTTGCACAGTAAAGGAGGGGTTTCCAAAATTCTCTTGTCTTTTCACCTGACGAAATAGTCAGTTAACGTCACCAATGTTGATGTCATTGACGCATGAAGGAAAGATGAACGTTCTGGTGCCATGAAATGAAATAGCTTTGGCAGAGTAACGTTTGTCTTCAGTCTCGCTAGCAATCTTAGTAGTAAGATACTAGTATTACTGGCTAATAAGCTGTTAAACGGCCAGTGGCAAAAGCCATACAGTTCAAAGATGCTATTTGTGGTGGAGGTAAACTTAATAAGAAACGTTAGTCAGTTTAACACAATGCTTAATGGTGTCTAGCTAAATATTCAAACTTGGTGACAGTGGAGAATTTAGTTTTGGATTGGACATTCAATAGCTCTAACAATAGATATGCCATGACTGTACAAATGGTATATTCTTGATCGGGGTAGGGACAATGCACACCCTTAATTTTTTCATAATCTGATGTTTCAAAATTTGACTGAACTTTGTCATTCTAATAGCTCCTACAATAGGTGTGCCATGATTATAAAAAGTATATATTTGTGATCAGGGGAGGTTGGAACAATGCAGACCCTTTACTTTTTCAAAATCTCCAACAATAGATTAATTAGAGCAATTGAAACTCAAAGTTAGAAGAAGGCTGCATTTCCATACAATTTGAACGCGCCCATCACCAGCACCGGCCCTGAGATCGCTTCCAGCTTCGTTTCGGCTCCGATATTCAGCGGTTAGTTCTCTGTGGCACGTTACTTTTATGCTTGGTTAATATATGGGAAAATAAAGACTGTGCAACATCGTATACACTTTTGTAATCACAATGAGACCAATATTGGATTGATAGAATACTTTGTTAAATAGCTATTGAGATTTGAAGAGCCGAATGTCTGTCGAATGTCCAGTCTAAAACTAACTTCACCGCAGTAACTTGGCGTGATGTTAATGCGCAACAAAATGATCTAATGTTGAGACAACTTTATGACAAGGTAGTAAGTCCCTATCGGTCCCAGTGCTACTAGCTTACTATATACTAAAGAGTATGTACTTCTAGTATGTAGTGTGCGATTTGAGATTCAAGCTAGGCAATTTCAGTTACAGCTCCAAAATCCGCTTCAGGCCCGAGTATAGAACTTCAGTTTCGCACACAAAAAAGTTACACACGTAGTTAAAATTAGTTTGTATTCATTGGGATCACAGCGTGTACCGCACCGAACGTCCTGTACCGAGCGGTACGGTACGTATACCGTTACACCCCTAGCTCCTGCACATATTTACAGCCAGTCAAGCACTGTCCACAGTTTACAGAACATAGTAGGTCCAATGTCTAACATAATGCACTGCATTTTAAACAGAAAACAGTGTATTTAGGGCCAAATTTGAAATTTGTGATGAATTGCGATTAACTACAAAAGATAATGTGATTGTTATTAATTATATTTTTCATTAGACAGCACTAATATACACAGTAGCAGGCAAAACTTTGGACACACTTCCTCATTCAAAGGTATTTCATTATTTTTACTATTTTCCACAGTGTAGAATATTACAGAATCCACAATGAAATAATGCATCATGGAGAATCATGTAGTAAATAAAAAGGTGTTAAAAAAATCAAAATCAAAAATCAAAATATATGTATTCTTTAAAGTAGCCACCCGTTGCCTTGATAACAGCTTTGCACACTCTTGGCATTCTCTTAACCAGCTTCAAGAGGTAGTGCCCTGGAAAGCTTTTCCAACAGTTTTGAAGGAGTTCCCAAATATGCTGAGCACATTGGCAGAGTTTCCTTCACTCTGCGGTCCAACTCATCCCAAGCCATCTCAATTTGGCTTGAGGTTGGGTGATTGTAGAGGCACTACTATAACTCTCTTGGAAAATAGCCCTTACACAGCCTGGAAGTGTGTTTTGGGTCATTGTCCTATTGAAAAACAAACAATCCAAATAAGCACAGACCAGATGGGACGGCGTATCGCTGATCACACCTCCTCCATGCTTCAAGGTGAGAACCCCACATGCAGAGCGTCTCACAAATACACGCATGGCGTCTTTAAAGGAGATTTATCTGTTCCTACATTGACCCCGTAGGGGTTGCTTCCCATACATTTTTCGGTTGGAACCAAAAATCTCAAATTTGGACTTATCAAACCAAAGGGCAGCAAGTCTCTTCTTAATGGTGTCTTTGAGTAGTTTTTTTGCAGCAATTTGACCATAAAGGCCTGATTCAGTCGCCTCTGAAGAGTTGATGTTGAGATGTGTCTGTTACTCTCTGTGAAGCATTTAATTGGGCTGCAATCTGAGGTGCAGATTATTGCCGATTTCTGAGGCTGGTAACACCAATGAACTTGTTCTCTGGGTCATCCTTTCCTGTGGCGGTCCACATGACAGCCAGTTTCATCATAGCATTTGTTTTGCAAGTATTTTTGCGACAGCACTTGAAGAAAGTTCTCGAAGGTTTACGCATTTAAAGAAATGATGGACTGTCATTCCTCTTTGTTTATTTGAGTGTTACTTATTTATGTTCTTGCCATACTAAAGAACAGACATAATGATGGTCTTCTGTATACCCACCCTACCTTGTCAGCCTCTGGATACCCACCCGAATGCATTAAGGAATGAAATTCCACAAATTAACTTTTAACAAGGTACACCTGTTAATTGAAATCATATCCAGGTGACCACATCATGAAGCTGGTTGAGAGAATGCGAAGAGTGTGCAAAGCTGTCATGAAAGCAAAGGGTGGCTACTTTGAAGAATCTACAATATGAAATATATTGTGATCTATTTGACACTTTTTTGGTTGCTACATGATTCCAGGTGTTATTTAATATTTTAATGTCTCCACTATTGCAATGTGGGAAATAGTTAAACTAAAGAAATATCCTTCAATGAGTAGGTGTGTACAGACTTTTGACTGGAAGTGTACAGCTGTGCTCAAAAGTTTGCATACCCTTGGGGAATTGGTAATATATGTACCATTTGTAAAGAAAACATGAGTGAGCAGTCAAAACACGCCTTTTCTTTCTTATGGGATTCACATTGAACTGTAGGTCATAACAGAATGGCATAATCATAAAACAAAACATGGCAACAAAGAAAAAAAATGAAATGACCCCTGTTCAAAAGTCTGCATACCCTTAGTTCTTAATACTGTGTATTGCCCCCTTTAGCATCAATGACAGCTTGCAGTCTTTTGTAACAGTTGTCTATGAGGCCCCGAATTCTTGCAGGTATTATAAGGTCAGGAGACTGATGGCCACTCCAGAACCTTCACCTTTTTCTGCAGTAACCACTGGAGTTACTTGGGCTTGTGCTTAGGGTCATTGTTGGGCTTGTGCTTAGGGTCATTGTTGTGCTGGAAAGTCTAAGAGCGTCCATGCGCAGCTTTCGTGCAGAACAATGCAAATTCTCTGCCAGTATTTTCTGATAACATGCTGCATTCATCTTGTCATCAATTTTCACAAGATTCCCCGTGACTTCAGAGCTCACACACCCCCAAAACATCAGGGAGCCATCACCCAGCTTCAAAGTGGGGATGCTATTCTGTTCACTATAGGCCTTGTTGACCCCTCTCCAAACATAACGCTTATGGTTGTGACCATAAAGCTCTATTTTGGTCTCGTCACTCCAAATACAGTGTGCCGAAACTGTGAGGCGTGTCAAGGTGCTGTCGGGCATATTGTAACCGGGCTTTTTTCTGGCATTGGCGCAGTAAAGGCTTCTTTCTGGCAACTCGACCATGCAGCTCATTATTGTTCAAGTATTGTCGTATTGTGCTCTTTGAAACAACCACACCATCTTTTTCCAGAGCAGCCTGCATTTCTCCTGAAGTTACCTGTGGGTTTTTCTTTGTATCCCGAACAATTCTTATGGCAGTTTGGGCTGAAATCTTTCTTGGTTTACCTGACCTTGGCTTGGTATCAAGAGATCCCCGAATTTACCACTTTTTAATAAGTGATTGAACAGTACTGACTGGCATTTGCAAGGCTTTGGATATCTATTTATATCCTTTTCCATCTTTATAAAGTTCCATTACCTTGTTACACAGGTCTTTTGACAATTATTTTCTGCTCCCCATGGCTCAGTATCTAGCCTGCTCAGTGCATCCACGTGAGAGCTAACAAACTCACTGACTATTTATACACAGACACTAATTGCAATTTAAAAAGCCACAGGTGTGGGAAATTCACCTTTAATTGCCATGTTCATCTGTGTGTTTCGCCTTGTGTGTCTGTAACAAGGCCAAACATTCAAGGGTATTTAAACTTTTGATCAGGGACATTTGGGTGATTTCTGTTATCATTATGATTTAAAAAGGAGCCAATCAACTATGGGGTAATAAATGGCTTCATATGATCACGATTCTTAAATAAGAGATTTTTTTGCATGATCAGTCATATTTTCAAAATCAAAGCCAAAATTTCACAACTTCTGCCAGGGTATGCAAACTTTTGAGCACAACTGTATATTCTATCCCGCTCTCATATATACAATTGGACGTACACAGACTCAAGCCCATGTACTCCGTTTACACTTTCATTTGTCTGTGTTAAAGAGATGGAAAGAAAGGAAGAAAGAAAAATGTAGTGTGAGCAAAAGAGTATGTTCACAAGTGTGCACGTGTTTGAATGTCACTAATATCTAGGCAGCATCTTTTTCTGGTGTATTCGTCAAAATAAAGAAAATTATGGCCAACTCCGATTTTGATTCAGCTTGGTCGGCTGGGTTATCTAATGGGTTAGATTCTGGTCTTTAATCTGTCAGAGGCCTCCTAATTTCTAATATCTTTGTTAGCGCGATATGCAAAATGTCTACATCGTATAAAACGCTAAATGTTTGTCTGTATGCGTAGCTTTAAAGGAAAAAACTGCTTTTTTAGAAAAAAATAAGACAAATTGAAAATTAATTCAGCCATTCCACTGAACTGCCTTTTCCGTCCCAAGGCTATTACATGCATAAGTATGCATGAAAGGTATCTGTTTAATACATTACGTTATCAAGCAAGTGTCCTGCACTTTGTCCTAATTGCAATTTGATGATACATCAAGTAAAACCTTAATAAAAACTACCTAGAACACTGAAAAAATAGGGTGTTAGCCCATCCCCATTCTCTAACACTACACTTTTCCATGAAATATAATATAGAATCCTTCAGAAATCTTATTATTTTTGTATTATTGTGTGAAGGCATTTCCAATTTAGACGTAAAAAACATTTTCTCATCAGAAATTCATAATATGATAGCTGAAATTTAAAAAATTGTTGTGTCCCCAGGTTTTCACTCAGTCCTGTTACCCTGCCACATTCCCCCTTATAATAATGTGGGACATTACAGTCACATGAGCAACAGGAAGTAGCATCATTTGAGTCTCCTGAAGGCCATGGGACAACCAAAAGTTAGTTCTCACACTCTTTTATCTGTTATTTATTATCATATTGTATGACAGTACGACTGAGAATGTCAATCTCAACGTTCAGTCCTGTTACTTGCAGTCCTGTTACTCATATGAAGGGTAACAGGACCGAATAAGAGTAACAAGAGTGAGAATTTTGAATGAAACAGACATTTTAAATGTCTTTGGTATATACGCTACTGTTCAAAAGTTTGGGGTCACTTAGAAATGTCCTTGTTTTCAAAAGAAAAGCTCATTTTTGTCCATTAAAATAACATCAAATTGATCAGAAATACAGTGCAGACATTGTTAATGTTGTAAATAACTATTGTAGCTGAAAACGTCTGATTTTAAATGGAACATCTACACAGGCAGAAAGAGGTCCATTATATCAGCAAACATCAGTCCTGTGTTTCAATGGCACCATGGTTGCTAATCCAAGTTAATTATTTTAAAAGGCTAATTGATCGTTAGAAAACCCTTTTGCAAATAATGTTAGCACAGCTGAAAACGGTGATGCTGATGAAAGAAGCAATAAACCTGGCCATCTTTAGACTGCTTGAGTATTTGGAGCATCAAAGTCAAAATCCTAATATTTTTATTTGTCAGATGCACCGAAAAACATAGCATCATTCTGAACAGTGAAATTCTAGTGACACGGCACGTGACATCTACACTGTTGGCATTAAGAAATATATAAAGCAAAAATAATAGCAAAAAAATACATAATAAAAGAAACTAGCAGCAATTCCAGACAATGTAGAAATGAGAATATGGTCAGTATGAATAGGAATCTTAAATATTATAAATATTATAAATAAGTGTTGTAGTGCCTATAATTGGATACATTGAAATAGTACTAATGTAGATTGAATGTACATAGAAAATGACCAGAGCATATGAAGTGTTCATGTGATCAACAGATCAATGTTGCTGGTGGAGAAACCTTTTGGCCTATGGGAAAAAACTGTTGGTGAGTCTGGAAGCGCATGCCCTGATGCTCTGGTAACGTCTACCAGACGGCAGCATTGAGAACAGACCTTTGCCTGGCTGTAGTCTTTTATGATGTTCCGTGCTTTCCTAAAGCATCATGTATGGTAGATGCCTTGCACAGAGAGGAGATGGCAGCCGATGATGCGCTCCACTGACTTCACCACCCTCTGGAGGGCCTTGCGATCAGCAGCGGAGCAGCTGTTGTACCAGGCAGTAAGCCAGTCTGAGAGGATGCTCACAATGGTGCACCTGTAAAAGTTGGTGAGAGTTTTTGCAGACATTCCAAACTTCTTGAGTCTCCTCCGGACGTATAAGCACTTTTGAACAATATTTACCGCTGAGTCTGCTTGCCTGGACCAGGTGAGGACATCTTTGATGAACACATCGAGGAACTTGAAGTCGGAGACTCTCTCTACTTCAGCTCCATCAATGTGTATGGGGGCGTGATCCTGCCTCTGCTGCTTCCTGAATTCCACAATAATTTCCTTAGCCATGCGTTGAGAGAGAGGTTGTTGTCCTGGCACCACGTTGCCAAGTCACTTACCTCCTCTCTGTATTAGGTCTCATCGTTGTTGGAGATGAGACCCAGGATGGTGGTGTCGTCCCCAAACTTAAGAATGACGTTGGAGCTGTGTGGCCACACACATGCGAGAACAGAAAGCACAGGAGGGGACTGTGTACGCAGCCCTGAGGGACTCCGATGCTCAGGGTCAGTGCAGAGGAGGTGAGGTTGCCCATTCTCACCTCCTGGGGTCTTTTCGTCAGGAAGTCCAGGATCCAGTTGCAAAGGGAGGTGTTAAGACCCAGGGTCCTGAGCTTGGGAACGAGCAATTGTGTGTTCGATTACAGGCTCAAAATGTCCAGAAACAAAGAACTTTCTTCTGAAACTCTTCAGTCTATTCTTGTTCTGAGAAAGGTAGGCTATTCCATGCGAGAAATTGAAAGATCTCGTACAATGCTGTGTACTACTCCCCTCACAGAACGCAAACTGGCTCTAACCAGAATAGAAAGAGGAATGGGAGGCCCCGGTGCACAACTGAGCAAGCGGACAAATACATTAGTGTCTAGTTTGAGAAACAGACACCTCACAAGTCCTCATTAAATAGTACCCTCAAAACACCAGACACAATGTCAACAGTGCAGAGGCAACTCTGGAATGCCGGTCTTGTACGCAGAGTTACCAAGGAAAAGCCATATCTCAGACTGCCCATTAAAAGGAAAGATTAAGATAGAAAAAAGAACAAAGACACCGGACTGAGGAAGACTGGAAAAAGAAGCAGTCACACAAGCACACGCTCACATACACACACTCTTGCAAAAGCAAGTACACACAACTATTACTGCTTTTATGTTGCTATTTAGACTAAGGTCTTTTTTGCCAAATATAATGACCTCTGTTTTATCTTTGTTTATTTGAAGAAAGTTGTGTGACATCCGGTTATTATCACACACACAGGCACTCATTCCTGTTACTCAGTGGTCATTCCTGTTACCCAATGTTCATTCCTATTACATAATTGTTTTTTATAAAAAAAATAAAGATAAACAACTTATTTTTCGATTATGTCCAGTCCATCATTTAAACAATTGTATGATAAATCACATGATAGATTTTTGAAAATATTGAGGTTGGGGTCTCCCTTAAAAATAAAAAATATATTATATTTCATGGAAAACACATTTCGCCTGCATATGTTGTGAAGTTTTAGCTAAAGATATACAGGTGCATCTCAAAAAATTAGAATATCGTGGAAAAGTTCATTTTTTTCTGTAATTCAAATCAAAAAGTAACACCTTCATATATTCTAGATTCATTACCCATAAAGTGAAACATTTCAAGCCTTTTTCGTTTCAGTCTCAATGATTATGGCTTACAGCTCATGGAAATCAAAAATCCAGTATCTCAAAATATTAGAATAAAAAATTTATAATACAGAAATGTTGACATATAATAAACCTTGTAAAAAAAAATTGCCTGAGATTGACCATAACACATTTTGAATAGTTAAACATATTAGATAGTGTTGAAAAAAGATAAAGAATTAAGTTTAATTTGGAAAAGATTGCAAATGGCACCAACTCGGCAGAATAGCTTAATTGTCAAATGTCAAAACGCGTGACAAAAATTAAGACATTACTTTTGGCCAATATTGCCTAGCCTTACAAACCTAAAACACTTCAGAGGTTGTAAATGAAAGTTATATGTATTTGTTTTAAAACTATATTTAAAGACAACGGTCATTTTTGGGATCGCGACTGAGACAATTAACGGTTCCGTTTAACATCAACAGTGCCAAATCCATAATGTAGGCTATGTGTGAAAGCAGATTTTCATATCAGTACATATTGACTACGTATTGACTAAGTTAACCAGCGTCCAAGAGTTTTCATGGGTCTTATCACTCAAGAAGGCTAATTTGTGTGATCTCCATGGGAGTTGTTCTATTACATATTGATCACATCTTACAAAGTAGCTCTATTACATATTGGTCATTTCAGTTTCATAATTTATTAGCTTGCGTATGTGCTATAACACACTAGTAATTATCAGACTGTCAATTGATCATTTCAATGTGTGCTTCACAAAAAAATATTTGTGCATTCAAACATGGCACCTGCAATTCAATGAATGCAAGGACACATTTCTTACAAAAAAAACAGAATTGTGTAGTGACAAATCGACAATAAGTCTTTAGGAACTATACTGCTGGAAGATCACGTTGGATCTCAACTTCAGTCTTCAAAAGAAAAGGCTTCCAATTGGGAAAAACTGGAACATTGTACTGAGTCAGAGTCGGTCTCAGAGTATACTGTCAGTTTTGTCATTTGCATGTTAGTTTACAAAATATATTATGAAGTTCTGCCAAAATGTAGATTTGAATGCAAAATGAATATATTTCAATCGGATGCTTAAGGAGTACAAAACGCTAGAGGTACTTCTGCCTGATTAGCTTCCTAGATATTTTTCTCCTGCAAACACATTTTTACACATTTACCAAATATATAAATAATTTCAAATATATTTAAGTTATTACCGTTGTAAAACTGCTATAACATGAAATAAATACATCGATGTGGCTATAATTTGTGAAATGTTAAAAGTGTAATTTAATGATTTCCAACAAGCAATAGTTTAAAGACCCCCAAAAAACATTTGTTTACCTTTGAAATATCTATAAACACTAGAGTGAAGCATGTGTATGATCGGCCCGTGGCAGTAAGATTACATTCATCTATAAGATTATAAGAGTAAGATTATATTCTGGGCCACCAAGCCCAATGTTTGGGCACCTCTGGAACACACAACTGCTCAGTACAGTATTTCTGTAACTTATTAAAAACCATCATCATCAAGACCTCTAATAATTTTTAAGTTATATGCAGAACATACAAAGAGCTTCCATTTAACCAATTTATACCTAAATAGAAACAAATAACAATTTTTACAGTCAAACATCCAAAACACATTGACTCACTTGCTGGTCCTTGTAGTACATCTCATACTGGTGGATCATCTGACGACTGATCTGACTGCCATGGTAAACAATGACGTTGATCTCCGTCCAGGTGCGGAACTCCCTCTCCCAGTTGGTAATGGTTGACAGAGGGGCGATGATGAGGAAGGGCCCCCGCAGGCCCATGGCGAACATTTCGTAGAGAAACGTGATGGACTGGATGGTCTTTCCCAGGCCCATCTCATCAGCCAAGATACAGTTCTTCCTGTACAGAAAGAGGTAATGAAGACTGTGAAATCAAAACAGAACGTCTAGAAAACACAGCGGTGCCCCACATAGTAACTTGTTTATGATACAGACTAAATGAGAAACACTGAAATGCAACATGACAATGTTTTCAATGTGAATATTTCACAGGTCACCAGTGTGAAATGAATCCACCAAACCCTGATCTTACCTTTTCATCATGCCTGGTTTCATTTTATGTAAAAAAAAAAAATTCTGGAGAACATTTTTTTTATTTCTTTACATTGAACAAAAATATTGAAAGCAACATGTAGTGTTGGTCCTATGTTTATTAAGCTAGAATAAAAGATCGCAGTAATCTTCCATACAGACAACATGGATATTTCTCTAATGTTTCAGTAAAACTCAGTTTACATCCACGTTAGTAGGGGTGGGAAGATATGAGAATTTCATGCCATGATTATCCTGGCCAAAATTATCCCGATTTATCCTGATTAATAACAATTAATAACAATTCTGATTTCTAGCTCATAACTGCTGATCGGATATTCTTCAATTACAAAAATCTTGTTCTTGTGCATATAAAAAGCCATAACAATAAAAGAATATCAAAGAAGGTTTTTATTGCAAAAAAATAACTTCATAATTCATTATAACAGCTGCCCGTTATGTTCAAAGTCAAAAAGTCAAAGTATTTTATTTGTCAACTACACCAAATAACATGCGTCATTCTGAACAATGAAATTCTTGTAACATTTACGTAGTAATTAAGAAATATATAAAGCACAACTAATAACAGAAAATACAAAATACACAACAATAATGGCTAGAAGCAATTTCAAATGTAGAAATCGGAATGTGGACAGTATGAATAGAAATCTTAAATACACTGAACAAAATTATAAACGCAACACTTTAGTTTTTGCTCCCATTCATCATGAGCTGAACTCAAAGATCTAAGACTTTCTCTATGTACAAAGGCCTATTTCTCTCAAATATTGTTCACAAATCTGTCTAAATCTGTGTTAGTGAGCACTTCTCCTTTGCCGAGATAATCCATCCACCTCACAGATGTGGCACATCAAGATGCTGATCAGACAGCATGAGTATTGCACAGGTGTGCCTTAGGCTGGCCACAATAAAAGGCCACTCGAAAATGTGCAGTTCCATCACACAGCACAATGCCCCAGATGTCGCAAGTTTTGAGGGAGCGTGCAATTGGCATGCTGACTGCAAGAATGTCCACCAGAGCTGTTGCCCATGAATTGAATGCTCATTTCTCTACCATAAGCCGTCTCCAAAGGCGTTTCAGAGAATTTGGCAGTACATACAACCAGCCTCACAACCGCAGACCATGTGTAACCACACCAGCCCAGGACCCCCACATCCAGCATCTTCACCTCCAAGATCGTCTGAGACCAGCCACCCGGACAGCTGCTGCAACAATCGGTTTGCATAAGCAAAGAATTTCTGCACAAACTGTCAGGAACCGTCTCAGGGAAGCTCATCTGCATGCTTGTTGTCCTCATCGGGGTCTCGACCTGACTGCAGTTCGTCGTCGTAACCGACTTGAGTGGGCAAATGCTCACATTCGATGGCGTCTGGCACTTTGGAGAGGTGTTCTCTTCACGGATGAATCCCGGTTTTCACTGTACAGGGCAGATGGCAGACAGTGTGTATGGCGTTGTGTGGATGAGCGGTTTGCTGATGTCAACGTTGTGGATTGAGTGGTCCATGGTGGCGGTGGGGTTATGGTATGGACAGGTGTGTGTTATGGACAACGAACACAGGTGCATTTTATTGATGGCATCCCATTGAGCATGTTTGGGATGCTCTGGATCGGCGTATACGACAGCGTGTTCCAGGTCCTGCCAATATCCAGCAACTTCGCACAGCCATTGAAGAGGAGTGGACCAACATTCCACAGGCCACAATCAACAACCTGATCAACTCTATGCGAAGGAGATGTGTTGCACTGCGTGTGGCAAATGGTGGTCACACCAGATACTGACTGGTTTTCGGACCGCCCCGGACCCCCCCAATACAGTGAAACTGCACATTTTCGAGTGGCCTTTTATTGTGGCCAGCCTAAGGCACACCTGTGCAATACTCATGCTGTCTGATCAGCATCTTGATATGCCACACCTGTGAGATGGATGGATTATCTCAGCAAAGGAGAAGTGCTCACTAACACAGATTTAGACAGATTTGTGAACAATATTTGAGAGAAATAGGCCTTTTGTGCACAGAGAAAGTCTTAGATCTTTGAGTTCAACTCATGATAAATGGGGGCAAAAACAAAAGCGTTGCATTTATAATTTTGTTCAGTGTATTATAAGTTTTGTAGTGCTTAAAAATGGATACATTAAAATGTGCTCATGTACACTGAATGTACATAGAAAGTGACCAGAGCATACGAAGTGTTCCTGTGATCAATAGATCTGTGTTTCTGGTTGAGGAGCCTTATGGACTGCGGGTAAAAACTGTTTGTGAGTCTGGAAGTGCATATCCTGATGCTCCGGTAACGTCTACCAGACGGCAGCTGTGTGAACAGGCCATAGCCTAGGAGGATGTAGTCTTTATGATGTTCCATGCTTTCTTAAGACATTGTGTATGCTAGGTGCCTTGCACGGAAGGGAGATGGCAGCTGATGATGCACTCCACTGACTTCACCACCCTCTGGAGGGCCTTGCGATCAGCAGTGGTGCAGCTGCCGTACCAGGCAGTAATGCAGGCTGAGAGGATGCTCTCAATGATGCACCTGTAAAAGTTGGTGAGAGTTTTTGCAGACATGCCAAACTTCTTGAGTCTCCTCCGGACGTATAGGCACTTTTGGACAATATTTACCACCGAGTCTGCTTGTCTGGACCAGGTGAGGTCATCTTTGATGAACACACCAAGGAACTTGAAGTCAGAGACTCTCTCTACTTCAGCTCCATCGATGTGTATGGAGGCATGATCCTCCCTCTGCTGCTTCCTGAATTCCACAATAATTTCCTTTGTCATGCGTTGAGAGAGAGGTTGTTGTCCTGGCACCATGTTGCCAAGTCACTTACCTCATCTCTGTATTAGGTCTCATCGTTGTTGGAGATCAGACCTAGGATGGTGGTGTCGTCTCCAAACTTAAGAATGACGTTGGAGCTGTGTGGCCACACACATGCGTGAACAGGGAGCACGCAGCCATGAGGGGCTCCGATGCTCAGGGTCAGTGCAGAGGAGGTGAGGTTGCCCATTCTCACCTCCTGGGGTCTTCTCGTCAGGAAGTCCAGGATCCAGTTGCAAAGGGAGGTGTTAAGACCCAGGGTCCTGAGCTTGGGAACAAGCAATTGTGAGTTCGATAACAGGCTCACAATGTCCAGAAACAAAGAACTCTCTTCTGAAACTCTTCAGTCTATTCTTGTTCTGTGAAATGTAGGCTATTCCATGCGAGAAACTGAAAGATCTCGTACAATACTGTGTACTACTCCCCTCACAGAATGCAAACTGGCTCTAACCAGAATAGAAAGAGGAATGGGAGGCCCCGGTGCACAACTGAGCAAGCGGACAAATACATTAGAGTGTATAGTTTGAGAAACAGACACCTCACAAGTCCTCTACTGGCAGCTTCATTTAAATAGTACCCTCAAAACACCAGTCACAATGTCAACAGTGCAAAGGCAACTCTGGAATGCTGGTCATCTATGCAGAGTTGCCAAGAAAAAGCCATATCTCAAACTGCCCATTAAAAGGAAAGATTAAGATAGAAAAAAGAACAAAGACACCGGACTGAGGAAGACTGGAAAAAGAAGCAGTCACACAAGCACACGCTCACATACACACACTCTTGCAAAAGCAAGTACACACAACTATTACTGCTTTTATGTTGCTATTTAAACTAAGGTATTTTTTGCCAAATATAATGACCTCTGTTTTATCTTTGTTTATTTGAAGAAAGTTGTGTGACATCCGGTTATTATCACACACACAGGCACTCATTCCTGTTACTCAGTGGTCATTCCTGTTACCCAATGTTCATTCCTGTTACATAATTGTTTTTTATAAAAAATAAAATAAAGATAAACAACTTATTTTTCGATTATGTTTGGTCCATCATTTAAACAATTGTATGATAAATCAAATGATAGATTTTTTAAAATATTGAGGTTGGGGTCTCCCTTATTGAGGTTAGCGTTTTAAAAAAAAAACACATTTTGCCTGCATATGTTGTAACGTTTTAGCTAAAGATATACAGGTGCATCTCAAAAAATTAGAATATCGTGGAAAAGTTCGTGATTTTCTGTAATTCAAATCAAAAAGTGACACCTTCACATATTCTAGATTCATTACCCATAAAGTGAAACATTTCAAACCTTTTTCATTTTAATCTCAATGATTATGGCTTATAGCTCATGGAAATCAAAAATCCAGTATCTCAAAATATTAGAATAAAAAAATTATAATACAGAAATGTTGACATGTATATATATATATATATATATATATATATATATATATATATATATATATATATACACAGTATCTCTCAAAATTTAGTACACCCCTCACATTTTTGTAAATATTTGATTATATCTTTTCATGTGACAACACTGAAGAAATGACACTTTGCTACAATGTAAAGTAGTGAGTGTACAGCTTGTTTAACAGTGTAAATTTGCTGTCCCCTCAAAATAACTCACCACACAGCCATTAATGTGTAAACGGCTGGCAACAAAAGTGAGTACACCCCTAAGAAAAAATGTCCAAGTTGGGCCCAATTAGCCATTTTCCCTCCCCAGTGTCATGTGACTCGTTAGTGTTACAAGGTCTCAGGTGTGAATGGGGAGCAGGTGTGTTAAATTTGGTGTCATCGCTCTCACTCCCTCATACTGGTCACTGCAAGTTCAACATGGCACCTCATGGCAAAGAACTCTCTGAGGATCTGAAAAAAATAATTGTTGCTCTACACAAAATGGCCAAGGCTATAAGAAGATTGACGAGACCCTGAAACTGAGCTGCAGCATGGTGGCCAAGACCATACAGCGGTTTAACAGAACAGGTTCCAATCAGAGCAGGCCTCGCCACGGTCAACCAAAGAAGTTGAGTGCACGTGCTCAGCGTCATATCCAGAGGTTGTCTTTGGGAAATAGACGTATGAGTGCTGCCAGCATTGCTGCAGAGGTTGAAGGGGTGGGGGGTCAGCCTGTCAGTGTTCAGACCATACGCCACACACTGCATCAAATTGGTCTGCATGGCTGTCGTCCCAGAAGGAAGCCTCTTCTAAAGATGATGCACAAGAAAGCCCGCAAACAGTTTCCTGAAGACAAGCAGACTAAGGAAATGGATTACCGGAACCAAGTCCTGCCGTCTGATGAGACCAAGATAAACTTATTTGGTTCAGATGGTGTCAAGCGTGTGTGGGTGAGGAGTACAAAGACAAGTGTGTCTTGCCTACAGTCAAGCATGGTGGTGGGAGTGTCATGGTCTGGGGCTGCATGAGTGCTGCCGGCACTGGGGAGCTTCAGTTCATTGAGGGAACCATGAATGCCAACATGTACTGGGACATACTGAAGCAGAGCATGATCCCCTCCCTTCAGAGACTGGGCCGCAGGGCAGTATTCCAACATGATAATGACCCTAAACACAACTCCAAGACGACCACTGCCTTTCTAAAGAAGCTGAGGGTAAAAGTGATGGACTGGCCAAGCATGTCTCCAGACCTAAACCCTATTGAGCATCTGTGGGGCATCCTCAATCGGAAGGTGGAGGAGCGCAAGCACTCTAACATCCACCAGCTACGTGATGTCATCTTGGAGGAGTGGAAGAGGACTCCAGTGGCAACCTGTGAAGCTTTGGTGAACTCCATGCCCAAGAGGGTTAAGGCAGTGCTGGAAAATAATGGTGGCCACACAAAATATTGACACTTTGGGCCCAATTTGGACATTTTTGTTGCCACACTTTTGTTGCCAGCGGTTTAGACATTACTGGCTGTGTGTTGTGTTATTTTGAGGGAACAGCAAATTTACACTGTTATACAAGCTGTACACTCACTACTTTACATTGTAGCAAAGTGTCATTTCTTCAGTGTTGTCACATGAAAAGATATAATCAAATATTTACAAAAATGTGAGGGGTTTACTCACTTCAGTGAGATAATGTATATTTATATATTTATATATATATATTTATATATAAAAGAAACCTTGTAAATGCCTGAGATTGACCATAACACATTTTGAATAGTTAAACGTGTGTTATTAAATACAGTGCTGAAAAAAGATAAAGAATTAAGTTTAATTTGGAAAAGATACAACATGCAAATGGCACCGATTCGGCGGAATAACCTAATTGTCAAATGTCAAAACGCGTGAAAAAAATGAAGACATTACTTTTGGCCAATATTGCCTAGCCTTACAAACCTGAAACACTTCAGAGGTTGTAAATAAAAGTTATATGTATTTGTTATAAAACTATATTTAAAGACAACGTTCATTTTTGGGATCGCGACTGAGACAATTAACGGTTCCGTTTAACATCAACAGTGCCAAATCCATAACGTAGACTATGTGTGAAAGCAGATTTTCTTATCAGTACGTATTGACTACGTATTGACTAAGTTAACCAGCGTCCAAGTGTTTTCATGGGTCTTATCACTCAAGTAGGCTAAGTGCGTACCCTGATGCTCTGGTAACGTCTACCAGACGGCAGCATTGTGAACAGATCTTTGCCTAGTGGCTGTAGTCTTTTATGATGTTCCGTGCTTTCCTAAAGCATCGTGTATGGTAGATGCCTTACACAGAGAGGAGATGGCAGCCAATGATGCGCTCCACTGACTTCACAACCCTCTGGAAGGCCTTGCGATCAGCAGCGGAGCAGCTGCTGTACCAGGCAGTAAGGCAGCCTAAGAGCATGCTCTCAATGGTGCACCTGTAAAAGTTGGTGAGAGTTTTTGCAGACTTGCCAAACTTCTTGAGTCTCCTCAGGACGTATAGGCACTTTTGGACAGTATTTACCGCCGAGTCTGCTTGCCTGGACCAGGTGAGTTCACCTTTGATGAACACACCGAGGAACTTGAAGTCAGAGACTCTCTCTACTTCAGCTCCATCGATGTGTATGGGGGCGTGATCCCGCCTCTGCTGCTTCCTGAAGTCCATGATCATCTCCTTAGTCTTGCAGACATTAAGAGAGATGTTGTTGTCCTGGCATCATGCTGCTAAGTCACTTACCTCCTCTCTATTCGATTTCATCATTGTTGGTGATGAGACCCAGGATGGTGGGTCTCAATTTAAGGATGACGTTGGAGCTGTCACACAGTCATGTGTGAACAGGGAGTACAGGAGGGGACTGAGTCCACAGCCCTGAGGGGCTCCGATGCTCAGGGTCAGTGCAGAGGAGGTGAGGTTGCCCATTCTCACCACCTGGGGTCTACTTGTCAAGAAGTCCAGTATCCAGTTGCAAAGGGAGGTGTTAGGGTCCGTTTAAGCTTGGGAACGAGCTTAGTGGGAACAACAGTGGTGAATGCAGAGTTGTAGTCCACGAAAAGCATCCTCTCATACGTGTTAAGCCTTGATCACACCTACAGCGTCAATGCGCTGTGACACACTGGAGGTTAATTCATTTCAAATAGAATGCTGCGATTGGCTTGCAGCATTGCAGTGCAGGAGCAGTTGCAGAATGTTTGGTCTTGTGTATGCGTTGGATTTATTCAATGTATGCCTCAAATTGTATGTGTGGAAGCAGGGCGGAAGTAGCAGCGAACGGTGAATGCCGAACTTTTTTTGCACTTTTAGCAAACTTTATCTTATAAAAAGTGTTAACATATATATTTTTTGATAATGCACTAACTACAACATTAATAGTACATATTTAAGAAAAGGTATCGTGCAAGCATATCAGGTTTGACAGCCTATCATATAATCTCCCTCTAAAATTTTAAGTTTGGAGGTTATTACAATTTTAAATAGCCAAGATAGCATTGATAGGCTCATTCAACAATGAGACCAATTGCTGAGATTTCAAAAATAGGTTGGGGACTTTCACCGACTGATTGAAGAGCTTCCACTTTTAGGAGAGGAATTTCGTAGATACTGTCGTCTGGTCCAAGGCCAATACAATCAACTGTTCTAGATGGTAGGACCATGGACCAAAATGAGAACCAAGTACGACAATTTAATTTGACAAGTTGAATGCCTGGTCATTTGTCTCCGGTAAGAACAATGTAATTGATTTATAGTGTTTAATACCGTAACTCAAATTAGGAACTAAACAATTTAATGTAAAGGGCTCGTAATAAAGCCCATGTTATGTAACCTGCTTTCACAATCTTTATTCTGTTGAGTTTCCATGAGAAATGGGACTGATAGAAGGATGAAAGTCTATAAAGTCTAAAACCCATATGGTTATGTTGGCAAACTGCTAGCTAATCAATAATTGGTAGCCTATGTAAGTAGCTAATTGACACAAAATGCTCAGCGAAAATTATTCTCTCCATTTTATAAAACGCATCTGTAGAGAATCAATGTGTTCTGAGTAATTGCGTAGCTGCGCAAAATGTTCTGCAAGCTTTCTGCTTTGACGCTGTAGGTGCAATTGAGGCGTTACCCTTTTCCAGATGGGAGAGGGCGGTGTGTGCACTGATGGCATCGTTCGTAGATCTGTTGGGGCGGTATGCAAATTGAAGAGGATCCAAGTTGTCAGGAAGGGTGGAGCAGATGTGGGTTCAGACCAGCCGCTCAAAGCATTTCAGGATGATGGAGGTCAGTGCTACAGGGGGTAATTTGGTACAGGGTCTGCTTCAAGCAGGTGGGGACTGCTGACTGAGTCAGAGAGAGGTTGAATATGGAGGTGAAAACCTCTGCTAGCTGGTCTGCGCTTTCCCTGAGAACACTGGCTGGAATGCCACCTGGCCCTGGTGACTCCTGAGGGTTCACTCTTTCAAAAGCGCTCGTCACATCGGCTGTGGCTAGGGACAGAGTGCAATCGTATGTTGTGCGAATCATGTATTGTGCAGATCATGCAGATAGACAATGTAATTTTGGTCTGTGCAAATTATATTCTATTTGTCTTCTCTTTCCACTTTCAGTAGAAGTGTAAACAATTACAATATAAACAAAATTATAAGAAAATTGAAAGAGATATATGTATAATAATATATATCCTCATATTTTCTACAATCTGTAGTTTGTTAACAGTTTTTTTCTGCACGCATCACTCGTAGTTGCATGTCTTCTAGGATAAAATGAATTGGTTTGTTTGAGCTCTACATTGTTTCAACAGGGTATTTTCTGTGGTAATGGAATGGACAGGTATTTGCATACGCAGGAAGTGGAGACGTGATCAGAAGCTTACTTTGCAGGCTACTAAGTGTAGTGGTTAGGCTAGTACTATTGTAAAGGAATTGGAAAACTTTAGTTCATTCATTATATCATTCTCAATCGCAATGAATATGTGCTTTATGTGCGTGAGGTGATGATAAAATAGAAGCACTGTAACTCTTGAGGGACATTCATTTTAATAACTAACCTACTATCAGACACCCCACACATGCCTTTATAGCCGTACACATGTGTATGTCAATCATTGGTATGTCTAATTAGGCAAATACATTATGCAGAAGCATTACAAGGCCATGTAATGGTTGCTACAGCCCATCGTTCTTTGATTCCGTCCATTGATGGGCCTATATTGTTCATTAATAGTTTTTTGAAACCCTAAAGCAAGGCTACCTTTAAACTCCAAAGCGTTAAGTCAGAACAGTGAGCAATCGGCTGAATGGTGTCACGCTGGCGTGAGGTGAGGGCGCATCAAGTGTGCCATGACATTTTGCTCAAATGATAAAACATTGTATGTAATACAAAACAGGATTGTCCCATACATTTTCAATCCAGGCAACATTACAATGAATAAAAGTTGCAAAAATAAAACTATTAATCAGGTAGTCTTTTTTAAGTGCTTAAGTTGAACTTCTTTCACACACCGCAGATCCAATCCTTTCTATTTTTACAATGCAAGAAGTCGGGAAAAAAAAATCTTTTTTTTTTTTACTAAGTCCTCAAACGAGATACTAATTCATTCAAACGAGATACTAAGTCAAACAAGATACTAAGTCGTTCAAACAAGATACTAAGTTGTTCAAATGAGATACTAAGTTGTTCAAATGAGATACTAAGTTGTTCAAATGAGATCAACTTAGTCTCTGGGCCCAGTTTTACTGCCTTGGGCTTCAGGGGTTCCGTACATTAATACAAGAAAATGCAAATCTCTACATTTATATGGTTGCTTGCTAGTAGAGCAATTCAGCTTCACTGACAATATATTGCAGAGGATGTTTAGTGGCATAGTACAACCTGAGATGCGCGCTCCGCTTGTAAAATAAAACAAGTAGTCAGGGACACTTTAACGACTGGCAGAGTTTTTTTCAAGTCACTCATGTGAGGATTATCCTGATTTACGATTATCCCGATTATGGAATTTCTCCACAATGTCATAATCGTATTTTCCATCACGATTAGTACTGACATCATCTATTTTCCCATCCCTACCCGTTAGTATTAGTCCTTTGTCAACACATCTACTTGACAAGTGTGGCATATCAAAAAGCTGATTAAACAACATGATCATTAGACACATGCACCAATAAAATGTCCAACTTGGCCACAGAACAAAATGCCACAAATGTCCCAAATTTTGAGGGAGGCATTCTGTGGAATGTCAGCTGTTATCTTTATTGGCATTCTGACTGCAAAAACCAGTGATGTTAATTTCTCTACCATAAGCCACCTTGTTTAAAAAACACTTACAGAATTTGGCAGGTCAAACCGGCCTCACAACCACAGACCACGTGCAACCACAACAGCCCAGGACCACCACATCCAACTTCTTCACCTGCGGCATTATGAGTCCAGCCAACCAGACAGCTGGTGAAGTTGTGAGTTTTCACAATCTGTCAGAAACCATTTCAGGCAAGCACATCTGTGTGCTTCTATTTCTTACCAGGGCCTTGATCTGACTGCAGTTTGGCTTTGTAACCAACTCCAGTGAGTAAATGTTCTCCTTACACAGATATCTTACTGGAGACGTGCTCTTCATGGGATGAATCAGTCTTTCAACTGTACCAGGCAGGTGGTAGACTGTGTATGGCGTCATGTGGGAGTACAGTTTGCTGATGTCAAAGGTTGTGCTCCTTAGAAAGGAACATTTTTTTTCGTTTTTCTTAAAGATATCTGCAACCAACAGATTCATATTTGTGTTCCCAGTACAATGAAATTAATAGATTATGTTCTAATTTATTTATTTCAATTAAATTATTTTCTGATATTAACTATAACTCAGTAAATTCTTTGAAATGTTGAGATTATATTTTTGTTCAGTATAGTTTATTTAGATTCCCATTACTTAACACCATAGTGATGGATCGTTGTCCTGGGCTCAACTCTTAAAAGACAATACAGGCAAACAAAACTTTATAATGTATAAATACAGAAAAAAAGAAACATTTACATGTAGACATTACAGACATAATATAAACTAAGTAAATATATCTTAAGATAGAAATTACAACTAAAGATGACACTACATTAGGAGTAATTTATGCATGACTGTGTGTGATAGAAAGTGTCTTTTAGATTGTGCCTGTGTGCACAAAGTGTGAACTTTTAACTGTTGACTACGCCTGTTGTAAGGGATTTCGGATCACTGTTCTCCACCGGAATGGATCAACAATGTTGTAAGAGCAATCGCATTGTTACTGAAATCCGTCAAAACAATTACTCTTCAACCCAACTGCTGTAACAGAGCCTCTGTATCTCAATGTATCCCCATTGCATGCAACATGTACTTAGGGCTGTCACGATTGACATTTTAGTTGATGATTAATTGTCACACAAATAATTGCGATTAACTATTTAATTGTCTATATTGTTAATTTTATGCCACTATTATAGTGTAAAGCTAATAATATTGTAATAATACACCTGGTGATCCGGAGATGGTTCTTCAGATTTGTGGCGTTTGCGCTTTTGATCACCACCTTTCTGGAGCAAATCCAACAATTGCTTCATTTGGCTTAATACCAACAGGCGCCCAGAGCGGTGCAGTTGTATTCGGCTTTGGAACTACCACTAAATCCATGTTGTTAACAATCACTCTACACGCTCTACATTTCAGGCCATCACTAACTACCATCCAAAGAACACTACTCCCAGCCAGCGACGTCTCCTTTACCGATGAGTTTAACAGGTTCTATGTACACTTCGACAGGGACTACAAAGAGCCAGCCATTGAAGCTGAACTCCCAGATGCCCCCCCCAGACTATCCACTGTAGAAGTGCCATCTGCATTGTGCAGGGTGAATGCACGCAAGGCTGCTGGTCCTGATGGCGTCCCCGGGCGTGTGCTCGGAGCATGTGCTGGGCAGCTGGCCGAGGTCTTTAACGACATTTTCAACATGTCACTGGCCCAGGCGGTTGTGCCAATGTGCTTCAAGACTAAAACCATTCTGCCAGTACCGAAGCAGTCGACCGGTTGCACTCACCCCCACAATCAGGAAGTGCTTCGAAAGACTAGTTTTGGTCCACCTTATGTCCCCCCTCCCACCAACCCTCCCTATCAGTTTGCCTACCGGTCGAACAGGTCTACAGAGGACGCCATCTCCACGGTTCTACACTCTACCCTGACCCACCTGGACAAAACCAACACCTATGTGAGAATGCTATTCATAGACTTCAGCTTAGCACTCAACACTGTCATCCCCTCTAGGCTGGTCAACAAACTCCATGACCTGGGGATCAGCCCCTCTCTCTGCAACTGGTCTCTGGACTTCCTAACCAACGGACCCCAGTCTGTCAGGTTAGACAACTTCACCTCCTCCACCCTGATCCTGAACACTGGTGTACCACAAGGCTGTGTGCTGAGCCCTCTCCTGTACACCCTATTCACCCACGACTGCATTCCGGTACACAGTTCAAACCCCATCGTCAAGCACGCAGACGACACCACGGTGGTAGACCTGATTAGTGACAATGACGAGACAGGCTGAAGAAGGCCTGTCTGTCTTCCAGGATCCTTGTGAACTTTTATCGCTGCACTATCGAGAGCATTCTGACAAACTGCGCCACAGTATGGTTTTGCAGCTGCCCCATAGCCGACCTGAAGGCCCTGCGATGGGTGGTAAAAAACCGCCCAGCACATCACTGGTGCCTAGCTTCCTGCCATCGCAGACCTCCAGCGCAAGCAATGTCTGCGCAGGGCGCACGGGATCATCAGAGAACCTTCACAACCATGCCACAAACTGTTTGCCTTCCTACCATCAGGCAGGCGGTACAGGTCTCTTCGGTCCCGCACCAGCAGGCTCAGGAACAGTTTCTTCCCATCCACTGTAACCCTGCTGAACTCTGTAACCCAGAGAACTCTGTGAACCATCACTTACCATCCCCACGCCTCTCAGGTCCTTGTTGCACTACTCCCTTGTACTACTCTGACACTGCCATGTAAGCCTGATAATGGAAGTTTTTCAGTTGTTGAAGTTACGTGTCTTCCTCAAGGACATCACCGCTTCTATCCCTGCATTTCAGTCGCACATGCACCTTGTACATTCAATTTGCTCCTTTACACAATAGAATTGCCATTGTGCTTGCATTTTAATTTTTTAACAGTTGTTATACACACGTCTACCTCGAGGACCTTATTGCTGCTATCTCTGCATCCCGGTTGCTCATGCTACCCTACTACATTACTCCTTTATTTGCCTCGTTTGCACATTGAGAATGCCATTTAGAAATTGCCATTTGTACCCGAACAACTATTATCCCACTTGTAACATACACTATACCTAACACTTGCAAACTTTCTGCCCTCCTCTATTTGCCTTAATTGCACATTTAGTATTGCCACTGGCACTGCATTTGCCTTCATTGCACATCTGCACATTCCACTTGTAATATACATATACCTGTAAATTTTCTGCCCTCTATTTGCACTTCGGGTTTGACACTAACTGCATTTTGTTGTACTGTACTTGTACTGTTCAATGACAATAAAGTTGAATCTAATCTAATGTACACAAAATGCAACCATAAAGCAATGACAATTACATTTTCCTGCACATCGTACCATTTAGGGGTGGGACAGTATGAGAATTTCATGCCACGATTATCCTGGCCAAAATTATCCCAATTTACGATTTTATCCCGATTATTAAAAATCCCAATAACAACTCTGGCTTCTAGCTCAAAACGGCTGATTGGATATTCTGCCATTACATAAATATTGTTCTTGTGTATTTAAAAAGCCATTACAGTAAAATAATATCAAAGAAGGATTTTAATAATTAACTAATACTATAATAAAATGTAAATCTGTAAAAGTGTATGGTTGCCATTTGGCATTTAGTATTGCCATTTGTACTGCATTTGCCTTCATTGCACATCAATACATTGCACATCTGTATGTCACATCTGTAACATATATTATACTTAATACAAGTACATTTTCTGCCCTCTTCTATTCGCACTTCTTCTTACATGCTAACTGCATTTCGTTGTACTGTACTTGTACTTGTTCAATGACAATACATTTGAATCTAATCTAAAAATATATATATATATTGAGATTTGCGCTCCAGCAGTTACATAAAACAAGTAGTCAGGACCACTTCGTTGACTGGCAAGAAATTTTTCAAGTCACTTATCTGAGGATCAGGGGTGAAAATATATTTCATTTCTTACTGGTACTGACCTGTGGGTGCATGCACTTCCGTGCGCATTTTATGTGCATTATTAGCTAAGGATAGGTTTATTTGATGATTCTTTATAATAACTTTATAATTCACTATAATAGCTCCCCGTTATGCTATGCGCATCATGTATTGTGCAGCTCATGCAGATCGACAATGTTATTTTGGCCCGTGAAAATTATATTCTATTTGTGTTCTCTTGTCATGTTTAGTAGGAAAGTGTTCAAAATTAGCTTTCAATATAAACAAAATTATAATTAGAAAGATATGTATAACCATGTATATCCGATTCATATTTTCTAAAATTTGTAGTTTGTTAACAGGTTTTTTTTGCATGCATCTCTTGTAGCTGCATGTTTTCTAGGATAATTATCATTGGTTTGTTTGAGCTCAACTTTGTTTCAACAGCTTATTTTCTGCGGTAATGGCATGGACAGGTATTTGCATATAGCGGGAACTGGAGACGTGATCGGAATCTTTTTTTTGTAAGCTACTAAGCGTAGAGGTTACACTAGTAGGCCTACTGTTGTAAAGGAACTGGAAAACCAATTTATTATTTGTATCATTCTCCATCGCAATGAATAGCCTAAAACACTGTTGACTTTGTGTGTAAGGTGATGATGATAATATAGAAGCCCCGTAACTCTTGGGGGACGTTCATTTTAATTAGCCTACTATCAGACACCCCACACACACCTTTGTAGCCTACACATGTACACAAGCCAGGTAGGCCTAATTCGTGCTCAAGCACCTATTCTACAAATAAATGAAAACACACAAATTAGAGGGTGAGCAAGATATGTTTATAATACACACTCTCTTCTTGGCTCTACATTTTCAAATAGGAAAGTCCAGCGATAATATAAAATGCAGGTGCAACATCAATGGTCACTGCAAGACAGGTTAAAACAATTTAGAGGACTTAATGCAGCCTTTTTGTCTTTCGGACACACTTCTACTATATCTAGTATCCTAATTATTAAGATCCGATTATCCCTCATCCCTGGCGTATTTCGGATAGGATATGGCCGACTTTAAATATCAATCTGATTAGGTATTGATTTTACAAAAAATCTGATGGATGTTTTGGGTATCGGATAAAAACGTCACGGATACAGTTCGGCAGGGATATAAATTTTGTGATCCCACGAAGACCTCGACCTTAGGACACTTTCTTGGTGGACAGTGAAGCACATTCAAGTGGTTCTAAGACGTTTATTCTTGCGCATCATCCCAGAAGAGACCGATAAGAGGCTGATGGAAATAATGGGTATTTTCGTAATTTAAGATTGCATTCTTGCAATGGGGAGTTTGGAGAAAGTTTTTTTTAGTAAAATATATACAATACAATTAGTGAGATATGCGCTATCATTGGTTTGTTTGAACTCAACACTGTTTCAACTGCTTTTTTTCCGTGGTAATGGAATGGACAGGTATTTGCATAGCGGGAAGTGGATCAGAAGCTTTTTTTGTAGACTACTACAAAAAAGTGTTGTGGTTAGACTAGTACTGTTGTAAAGGAATTAGAAAACTAGTTCATTCTTTATATCATTACAATACAATCCCAACTCATAACGACATTTCATTTCGATTTTTATTGTAATTGACAATATTCTTCTATTTACGTTAGCAGAGCCATTCGGCTTCATTGACCACACATTGCAGAGGATGTTTAGTGGCGTAGTACAACCTGAGATGAGATGTGCGCTTCACTTGTAAAATAAAACAAGCAGTCAAGGAAACTTCAGCGACTGGCAGAACTTTTTCAAGTCACTCATGTGAGGATTATCCCGATTATGGAATTTCTCCACAATTTCATAATCTTAAGTATTTTCCATGGCGATTAGTACTAAAATCGTCTATCATCCCATCCCTAGTACCATTTCACCTCTCGCTCTGTTGCACATATTAGTATAGGCTAGTTATTCAAAATAGCTAATTCTAAAACTAGTAGGTAGGCCTTCCTAACGCAGCAAAACGTGTTTGAACGCTCAGTTGATTAATTCAGTTAAAGATGTACAAGGACGATTTATTTTAATTTTCAAATGTAGACCTACATATGCAATGGGACAACAGATATTTCTATATATGCATTTTAATGTGCATTATCTAATTAGAAAATATGGATGGAAATGACAAAATACAATACTAGCAAAACTTAAAATATAAAAATATTTTACACATGCTTGTGTGTGGTTTTCTTTTGTTGATCGGAGTTGAAACGACAAATAGGTGACTGAAACGTGTTTGTGTGTTTAATAATGTTGCGAAATTACATAACGTTGCACTGCAAAACGCTGCTGCACCCCTGGGCTAGTAGACATCCTAACTGATACAAGGTACATATTTCGCATGGTATTTCTTAAGATGTTTCTCACATCAGCGTAACATCCCCCTTATTCAAATTTTAAACATATGATTTAGGAATCTAAATATTGTGCAAAAAGATAGTTGTTCTAAAAAAAACTGAGATCTGGCTCAAATAATCGCGATCAGGCAATTGCAGCTCTGGAAAAAATTAAGAGACCACTGCACCTTTTTCTTTCCTTCCCAAAAAAGTCGAAAAGGAAGGTTTTGAGTGAGAAACAGAAGGATTAAAATTAAGAGACCACGGCTAATTGAACGCTTCTGTTCCTCACTCAAAACTTTCCTTTTCAACTTTTTTGGAAAGGAAAGAAAAAGGTGCAGTGGTCTCAATTTTTCCGGAGCTGTATGTAATAATTGCAACAGCCCTACACGTACTTACTTACTTAATTAATTAGACTAAATCAGATCTACACTATCAGGCCCGTATCTACCATTGAGGATGCCAAGGTCATGTTCTCTATTACTTTGATGTTTTTTCAAACGCAGAATCAAGGTAGACAACTGATAAAAAAAATATTTCTAAACTGAAGATTACTAAAATCGCTGCCTGCTTGGATTACTGCCATCGTGATGAATGTGTCGTGAAGTGAATGGAGCCAGGCAAGCAGACAGTGATCTTGGTTTCATAAAAAAATTCCTTTAGCAAAGACGTTCCCCCACAGGTCCGTCTTTTCCTGTGTTGCGCCATGTGGCGAGTCATAGCTGTAATGGGGGAGTGGAAGTGTTAGTCAATAATTAGTCAAAGACAGCTGATAAAGAAAACAACCACGATAGGTAGCTAGAGAAATCTAATTAAAAATGTTTTTGTCATTTGACAGTAACTGCTGTGCCAGCTGAATGTCATTCATGTTTAGATATCATCTAAAGCGGGGGTTTTCAAAGTGTGAGGCAGAGGAACTCATATTCAGGGGGGCGCAAGAGAGATTCCGGGGTGGCGTGAAATATTTATACAGGGGTAAAATGGTAAATGATCTGTTGTTGTGCCACTGAGCATGGCACTGAACCCAAATTAATCAAGTAATCAAGGATAAGATAAATAACAAAGCTAAGTCTGCTGAATCAACTACTAGAAGTTGTGCATCTTAGATTTACATAGAGATTCACACACTTTCCTCTCATGCTTAACATTTAAAAACCAACCGTTGCCGAAAAACTGGTGCATTCAAGGTTTTAAGTGTATTTTGTGCACATGCACCTAGACACCTCCTACACATTTCCATATTACAAAAAACAAAAGGTTCAGATGGGTGTAGTCAGTGATAGATAATGTTAACATTTATCACCAGACAGTACCAGCGGTCAAAATTAATTTTGCTTCTGTGAAAGGGATGTGCAGAAGACCATGTTCAAGGAGGTACAATGTGAGTTTGTCAGACATTTGAGTTCATATCAGAGACAGCCAGAGATGAGAATTTCACATTATTCACTCAAGAAAATCTGTCATTTATGCAGACAATGAAATAGCACACAGGAATAGTGACATGAAATGGTAATAATTTCTTTGGTTACAACAACGCAACTTGATGCAACCTGATCAGGACCAGCATTGTACCTACACCATTAAATTGTTGTAAGGCTATGCCTGCCTAAAAACAATTTTAATAATTCATTGACCTATCGATTACTACTTTGATTAATCGGATAGAAAAAACAAACATCCCATCATTAATTGTAGGTGTTTTATTTCAAAATCAACAAAGGCTGAGTGTTTTTCCTCTTCTAGCACACTCTATTCAAAACATCTTGGAATAGTAGTTATACGTATTTGTCATATTAAAATTAATCCAGAATACCAGGGTGTGTTTAATGAACAAAAAAAATATAGAGACTAAGGAGAAATAAAAAACTGTAAAACAACACTAAAAATCTCATTGCAGGCATCTTTAACTGCAGTACAGACAGGGTTTTGGCTCAAAATTAGGCAAAGGTGGTCCCCCAACTCTCACTACCCCGCGCTCCACCCCCACTACCCCGGCACAAAATGCACGCTACAATGTCCTCCCTAATAAAAAACCAAAATACAAGCAATATATGTATTCTTTACATATTAACATGTTACATTATTTGATTTTTTTTTTTACATATGTAGGTTTTTACCCTGATGTGTTTTTTGTTCTCTTCAGGCTGTCCAGGACAAGTAGACATTAAATTGGATTTAAGTGCACACAGCCTATAGTTTCTGCTTGGCTGTTTTCCTAAGCCCCCAAACACATTGGCTCCACAATGCTACTAGCATACAGAGCATATCATTCCCTCTTTCTTATAATTGGGCCACCTGAAAACACTTAGCCATTGAGCATTAAAACTATATTTATTAGAAGATCTAAGAATCACACAAAAAATATGCAACATTCATCAAACTTCATAATTCATCACAGTCAATATTATTGTTGTCTATTTTCATTGTTATACTATGTTCTTATTGATTTGACTTACATTAAAAATGCATCAAAGCTGTATATTACAGCCTTGTTGCGTTGTTTTTTCTCCATCCTTGATGCCACATCGTTCATCTCCCTCTCTCGACTCCCTTTAGCTGTACTCTGCTATGCTGCAGGCGCTGATCCAGCGTCTTCACGTTCATATTTTTATATTGTTAGTGACTTAAATATGTTAACTGTATATTTTTACACTGTACAGTTGTGCTCAAAAGTTTGCATACCCTGGCAGAAGTTGTGAAATTTTGGCTTTGATTTTGAAAATATGACTGATCATGCAAAAAAATCTCTTATTTAAGAATCGTGATCATATGAAGCCATTTATTACCCCATAGTTGATTGGCTCCTTTTTAAATCATAATGATAACAGAAATCACCCAAATGTCCCTGATCAAAAGTTTAAATACCCTTGAATGTTTGGCCTTGTTACAGACACACAAGGTGACCCACACAGGTGAAAATGGCAATTAAAGGTGAATTTCCCACACCTGTGGCTTTTTAAATTGCAATTAATGTCTGTGTATAAATAGTCAATGAGTTTGTTAGCTCTCACGTGGATGCACTGAGCAGGCTAGATACTGAGCCATGGGGAGCAGAAAAGAACTGTCAAAAGACCTGTGTAACAAGGTAATGGAACTTTATAAAGATGGAAAAGGATATAAAAAGATATCCAAAGCCTTGCAAATGCCAGTCAGTACTGTTCACTTATTAAGTGAACAGTACCGATCACTTATTAAGAAGTGGAAAATTCGGGGATCTCTTGATATCAAGCTAAGGTCAGGTAAACCAAGAAAGATTTTAGGTCGATATTTGTGGACTCGGCAGGAGATTTAGCGGTTCACTGTCAATAAAATTTGGCAACCTTGCATACAGGACCACACTGGACCAGACATAGTGGTGATGAGTAATGTCGGAAAAACAAGTGAATCCTAGTTTTCTTTAACACCCAAGCATGTCAAAAAATTTCCATGAAACCTGAAAAACCCCAAAATACATACAATCTGATTAGTGTATGTAGGTCTACTGTCATCACCAAAAATATTATATATGCTATATACAGTCTAGAAAGTATACAATTAACATATTTAAGTCACTAACAATAAAAATACATGAACGTGAAGATGCTGGATCAGCGACAGCAGCAGAGCCAAGATCAGCGGAAGGAAGTCGAGAGAGGGAGATAATCGATGTGGCGTCAAGGCAAGGATGGAGAAAAAACAATGCGACAAGGCTGCAGTATATACAGCTCTGTTGTGTTTTTTATGCAAGTCAAATTAACAAGAACATTGCATAACAACGCAAATAGACAACAATAATATTGACTGTGATTAATTAGAAAGCTGATGACTGATTTCTTTTTTTTTTATTAGGTAACGTGTTAATATGTTAAGAAAAATTTTTAAGAAAAACCCCCCAAAAGGGAATGGTTTTGCAGGTGGTGGCCACAGACAATTGCTCCCTCCTTATCCTTCCTGACTGATTCTTCTCTAGTTTTGCATTTTGCTAGTGTCCTTGTCACTACTGTTAGCATGAGACGGTACCAGCAGCCCATTCAGGTTGCAGTTAGTCCAGCTCCTCTAGGATGGCACATCCATACGTGCTGTCGCAAGAAGGTTTGCTGTGTCTCCCAGTACAGTCTCAAGAGCATGGAGGAGATACCAGGAGATGGGCCGTTACAAGAGGATAGCTGGACAGGGCCGTAGAAGGACATCAACGCAGCAGCAGGACTAGTATCTGCTCCTTTGTGCGAGGAGGAACAGGAGGACCACTGCCAGAGCCTTACAAAATGACCTCCAGCAGGCTACTGGTGTGCATGTTTCTGACCAAACTGTCAGAAACAGAGTCCATGAGGGTGGCATGAGGGCCTGACGTCCTCTAGTGGGACCTGTGCTCGCAGCCCAGCACCATGCAGCTCGACTGGCATTTGCCAGAGAACACCAGAATTTGCAGGTCCGCCATTGGCGCCCCGTTCTCTTCACAGATGACAGCAGGTTCACACTGAGCACGTGACAGACGTGAAAGAGTCTGGAGACGCCGTGGTGAACGATATGCTGCCAGCAACATCATCCAGCATGACCGGTTTGGCGATGGGTCAGTGATGGTCTGGGGAGGCATATCCTTGGAGGGTTGCACAGACCTCCACGTGCTAGCCAACGGTACCCTGACTGCTGTTAGGTACCGGGATGAAATCCTCCGACCCATCGTCAGACCTTACACTGGTTCAGTGGTCCCTCCTGGTGCAGGACAATGCCCGGCCTCATGTGGCCAGAGTGTGTAGGCAGTTCCTGGATGAAGAAGGCATTGATTGCATTGACTGGCCCTCATGTTCCTCAGACCTGAATCCAACGGAGAACCTCTGGGACGTTATGTATTGGTACAGCCCACGCCGCCAAGTAGCGCCACAGACTATCCAGGAGTTCACTGATGCCCTGGGAGGAGATGATGATCCAGGTCTGGGAGGAGAGGAGAGTGCATACAGGCACGTGGGGGCCATACACAGTACTGATTCACATTATGAGCTGCCGTGATGAAATTCACGCAAGTGGGAACAGCATGTGATTTAAATTGTTTACTTTGATTTTCGGAGTTTGAATCCAGCCCTCAATTGGTTGGTGATTTTGGTTTCCATTGACCATTGTTACGTAATTTTGTTCTCAACGATTTATACAATGTACAGTAAAGATTTTGATCTTTAATATATTTCCTTCATTGAGACCAAATGTGTGATTTTAGTGTTCCCTTAATTTTTGTGTATATTGTGTATATTGCTTGTATTTTGGTTGCTATTAGGGAAGACATTGTAGTGTGCATTAGCTGCTCAAGTGGGCATGGACAGGGCAAATTTAGCACTTTAATAGTTGTCTTTTTCAAGTGTGTAGCCACCAGAGTTGGGGAGTAACGGATTACAAGTAATCCATTACACATAATTACAAAAAAATAGCAACTGTAATCTGTTACTTTACCAACTAAAATATTGTAATCAGAAAAACTAATCCACGCTTTTGTTACTTCTAGATTAGATTACTGCAATGCTCTTCTTTCCGGTTACCCTGACAAATCAATAAATAAACTTCAATTAGTGCTGCACACGGCTGCTAGAATCCTAACTAGAACAAAAAAATGTCAACACATTACTCCAGTACTAGCCTCTTTACACTGGCTGCCTGTTGGGGTTAGGGC
>JACXGI010005844.1:0-11536 GCA_016801175.1 Esox masquinongy
ATAGTTAATAGCTCTCTGCAATCAGGCATTTTCCCAACGTCTCTAAAAACAGCTGCCATTAAGCCCCTATTAAAAAAGAGAACACTGGATGCATCTATAATGAAGAACTATAGACCTGTATCAAATCTCCCTTTTATAGCCAAGATCATTGAGAAGGTTGTCTTCAATCAACTCAGCAATTTTGTGACCTCAAGCGGTCAAATTTCAGTCAGGCTTTCCGACCACACCACAGTACTAAAACCCTGATAAAAGTTTTAAATGATATACGGCTGAATACTGGTTCTGATAAAATAACAGTTCTGGTTCTATTAGATCTCAGTACAGCATTTGACACTGTGGATCATAGAACACTTATAGATAGGCTGGATTGATTAGTTCAGATCTTATCTAGATGGCCGGAGTTACTTTGTCACCATTGGTAATCATGAATCTGATAGGGTGGCTATGACATGCGGAGTTCCACAGGGATCAGTTCTCGGACCGCTTCTGTTCAATCTCTATATGCTACCTCTGGGCCAAATTCTACTGAACAACATTAACTACCACAGCTATGCTGATGATACTCAAATATATATGGCTGTCAAACCGTCTGACAACAGCTCAACAGACTCTCTGTGTCACTGTATAGAGCAGATAAATACCTGGATGAACCAAAATTGTCTACAATTAAACCTAGATAAAGATTATTGTGTTTGGCAACAAAAATAAAAGAACAAGTATTAGTAAAGAGCTGGATTCTTGGGCCCTTAAAACCAGAGATCAAGTGTGTAATCTTGGTGTTCTGATAGACTCAGACCTCACATTTAACAGTCATATCAAAGTGGTCACCAAAACAGCATTCTATCATCTAAAAAATATAGCCAGCATCAAAGGCTCGTTGTCCCAAAAAGACCAAGAGAAGCTCATCCATGCTTTTATCTCTAGTAGGATTGACTACTGTAATGTCCTCTTAACTGGACTCCCCAAAAAGACTGTAAGACAGCTGCAGCTCATTCAGAATGCTGCTGCTAGAATGTTAACCAGAACCAACAGAACAGAGCACATCACTCCGGTTCTTAAATCTTTGGACTGGCTTCCAGTCAGTTACAGAATAGCTTTTAAAGTGGTGCTTTTAGTTTATAAATCTCTGAATGGTTTAGGACCCGAATACATTTCTGATATGTTTGAAGAATATAAACCTAGCAGGAGATCCATGAACACAGGTCAGCTAGTAGAGCCCAGAGTCCAAACTAAAATGGAGAAGCTGTGTTTAGCAGTTATGCTGTACACAACTGGAATAAACTACCAGAAGATCTTAGACACGCCCCAAATGTGTCAATTTTTAAATCCATGTTAAAAACACTTATCTTTTCACGTGCCTATGACTGAGCACTTAAGCTTAACCATACTGTTTAGCCTTATATCTTCCTATGTTTTTATCCCGTTTTTATTATTTTTATAATTTCTTATTCTATTTTTTACTATTATGATGTTGTTTTGATGTTTTCATTTGGGTATTTGTTTTTGTTATTGTATTTTTATATTTTTTCTTTTTCTTTGTAAAGCACATTGAATTGCTTCGATGTATGAATTGTGCTATATAAATAAACTTGCTTGCTTGCTTTCTCCGGATTCTCTTAATCTTTTAATGATATTATGTTCCAGAGATGATAAGATCCCCAAACTCTTTGCAATTTTAGATTGAGAAATGTTTTATTTAAATTGTTACACTTTACCTGCGCAGTCTTTAACAGAGTGGTGAACCCCTCCCCATCCTCACTTCTGACAGACCCATCCTGGATTTTGAAGCAGTCTGGTTAGGCCCAGGAACACAGGACTTGACTTGTCATCCCTGAGTCATGGGTTTTCTAACATTCTGTGTAGCCCCAGGAACACTTGCCATTTTAGTTTGTGTTAAAAGACCTACACCGTATGGACACTTATAATAACTAGCACACACAAATATGTAAATCGAAGTGACCAGACTGGTCATTCCTGAGTTCTGGATTGCTACTTGATCAACTGTCTTCTACTTTACTGATGAGGAGCATTGAGGATAACGTAGGCCGTGAAACACATTAATCTGACTCCATATTGTTTGTAAGCATACGCAATCAAATCATAATATGCTGGAAGTTCTTTGTAAAGGTAGCTCCTCTTTTGTCACAAGCCAAATATTTGATCACATAGGTCATCAATTCTTTTGCACTAATTTTCCTACTTGTCCACTCAGTAAAATTCTAAGGTTTAACCTTTTACCCCCTAAATCCACCGGCACACTCCTGAGTTTTACAAGGTCAACTCGCTTTTGCTACAGACATATGCCTGTAGTACCTTCACTTAGTCCCTTTAAGGTATATGCCCCATCTGTGTATTGTCTTGTTCGCTTGCAACTGAAAGTCTTTGGCCAGCTCATCAAGGAAAACTAGAACCTTTATAACATAGATAGCAATAATGGAGGAAGTAATAGTGGGTATTCTGAAAGCGAAACAAGGTTTATCAAGATATGCCTTATCTTTAAGATAAATATGGCTAGATTGCCAGTGGTGTTTTATTCATCATAAATGAACAAAAATTATTCAACAGTTGATAGGACTGACAGTGGAGGAAGTGCTCACTGTGGTTTCCTGTACAATAGTTTGAAATCATATCACTACTTTGACCTACCTATTTCACATTTACCAATCATTTACAATAGCTAGGTAAGAAAACCACACACCAAGTAGTAGTAATCCACTGTACTAAACAATGTAGCTCTGGGTCAGTGCTAGAAGGAAGTGAACAATAAATAATAGGAAAATAATATTCTGGTAATTGACAAATCAGTTAGCAACAAAAATGTTTTGTTCGGTGGATTGAACACAGCAGTGGAAACTTTATCATTGTAACCTATGCTATATACAATTTTCATAATTTTGGCTCTGTATGCCACCACAATGGATTTTAAATGAAGCAACCAAGATGCAATTGAAGTGCAGACTTTCAGCTTTAATTCAAGGGGTTGAACAAAAATATTGTATGAAACGTTTAGGAATGGCAACCATTTTCATACACAGTCCCATTATTCCAGGGGCTCAAATGTAATTGGACAAATTAACACAATCATAAATAAAAGTTTTGTTGAGAATCCTTTACAGGCAATGACTGCTTGAAGTTTGGAACGCATGGACATCCCCAAACACTGGGTTTCCTCCTTTGTGATGCTTTGCCTGGTGTTTACTACAGCTGTCTTCAGCTGTTGTTTGTTTGTGGGTCTTTCTGCCTTAAGTTGTCTTCAGCAAGTGAAATGCATGCTCGATCAAGTTGAGGTCAGTTAACTGATTCGGCCATTGCAGAATATTTCACTTCTTTACCTTACAAAATTCCTGGGTTGCTTTGACAGTATGCTTTATGTCATTGTCATCTGTAAAATGAACTCCAGACCTTTTACCTGCTTAATTGATTAAGAAATAACTAAGGAATATCCCACACCTGTCTATGAAACAGCTTTGGCGTAAATTGTCCAATAATTGAAAGACTGCACTTTAAGCACATATTCATTATTTAACTATAACTTGAATATATGTTATTAAACAGCCAAAATAACAATACTTGTGCCAGTGTCCAATCAATTCAGGACCTAACTGTAGGTAAACATTTAGTCCTACAAAAATGAACTAAAGGGAATATAAACATTAATGATGTGTTTCAATGGGTAAATGCAAATTTCTTCAGTTAATGTCAACCCAGTGACACCGAGACCTGAGCACTTGGACCAGGAAATGAGCACCAGAATTCAACCATACAGACTCATGACCTGCCCATAGATGCCGCAGACTTGGACTCTGGCTTTGAGCACGGGAGATTTCTGTTCTATCCCATCCAACACAATCAGTTAACAGGGAAGCTGTTGATCTTGGTTACGTTGACATCTTTGTGGTCAGTTTTTGTTGTCAATCGTCAAATGGGTAAGAAAACATTTGCATTCATTTTGTTTAACTTTCAACCTGTGTTAAAAGACTCAACCGAGTCATGACGACAAAGGAAATGGAATGGATGAGTCATTTTCCTTTGGTTGTATATTTGGCTCTCCCCTCCCTTGAATGATAGACTGGATTGTTTTCTTAGTAACGCTTGGCTAAAGTAAACAAATAGCGGCATAAACAGACTGGCTACCAGGTAGGCATTGTATCAGTGACAGTGACACAGCTTTGCCAAACATTTCTTAAAACATCCCCATGCTGTACCATGCCCGTGCTGCATAAAACATGGCTGTGACCATACTTTTTCATTTACACTCACACACTTTCCCACACACTTTTTGTACATTTGAATCGAAATGGGCAATTTGTACCTTAAACAATAACAAAACAGCTTTCGAAATTATAGGTTTGAATTAATTCAGATTCTCGTTAGATCCATCTTATGGGGCAATTTAAATTTAAGAAAAATATTGTATCAAGCCGAGTGATAAGATGTGTTTGTAACAAATTTTTATTGGTTTGAATTTAAGTCATATTTGAATCCATCATATTTTTAGGCTACATTTAGAACAAACTTAGATTTTGGGGCAGTTGAACTAAAATGATGAGGCATGTATCAAGCCTGCTTTTAATGTTAGTCCATACATGTCCTCCTCCTTTAACTGTTGCCCAGATGGTTGCTGTAAATGAGATTGTGTCAGTAAACGTACTTGGTAAAATTAAAGAAAAAAGAAACAATACACATATTTCTCTTCAAGAACGAATATATACATTTTGAAAGTAAAAGAAGCAAAAGGATTGATCATTTACATTTAAAGTATATATGAGGTACTTTACTGTAGACCCCCCTTTGTCAGACAGATTAAAGTTTTCTGTAACATTTTAACATTAACATTGATTGTCCTGTCACAGCTATGTAACTTTGCCAAAGTGCACTCAAAACAAGTTGGACAAGTTTGTATTTCTGTGTGTTGATTTTTTTTTTTATCTGGAAGGTCACATAACACTGAAGATAGATGCTTGTAAAAACAGTACCAGCCATTAAATGATGTGGGAATTCACTTGATTCGCATGTTCCAATATACGGGAACTCCAAAGGGTGGAAGGGTTGCCAGTTCTAATCCCCAAAATCCACTCGTTCTGTCCCTGAGCAAGGCTGTTAACTCTACTGGCTCCCAGGTATTGCTGAAAATAAGAATGTTTTCTTAGCACACTTAGCTATTCATTTTTTAGTGCAAACAAATTGCTTGAACATAGCAGCCTCTGCCCTAAGATTAAAAAAAAAAACATATCTGTCACCTTACAGTTATGGATGATAATGTTATTAACTGATAAGAGACACAGTATTCTGTTCATTACCAATCTAAGAGCAGCATTTTTAGTTAATGTCGACCCAGTGACCTGAGCACTTGAACCAGAATTCAACCGTAAATACTCATGACTTGCCCATTGATGGCACTGATTTGGACTGTCTTGAACACAGGAGATTTGTGTTCTATCCCATCCAACACAATCAGTTAACAGGGAAGCTGTTGATCTTGGTTACTTTGCAGTCACATTCTAATCATTATATGGACAAGAAAACACTGCATTAGTTTTGTTTAGCTTTCAAAGCTTGTTAGATGACTTATTGTTGTGTCAACAGAAACATGGCGACAGGAAATGGAATGACTGCATCTTTATCCTTTAGAGGTTTTATTGTTTCCCCCAACCTTGAATGATAGTTAGACTGGAATTTTTTTCTTGTAAGGCTTGGCAAGAGTAAAGAAATAGCTACATTAAATACAAAAAAACAAATAGGCTATCAGCTACACAACGTATCAATGACAGTGACACAACCATGCCAAACATTTATTTTGAAATCATCATGTATTTAGTAAACTTATCTGGTAAATTAAAATAACTTAAATGTGTTTTTCGTCAAGAATAAGTATGCACATTTGAATGTAAATGTATCAAAGGGATTGATCATTTAAATTTACAGTATATTTGAGGTACTTTACTGTGGACCCCCATTTATTCATACAAATAACTGTCCACTGCCACAATTTAACATCAATATTGATTGTCCTGTTACAGCTATGGAACTTTACCAAGGTGTACACAAAACAAGTCACACAAGTGTATCTATTTCTGTTACATTTGTTTTCTACCTGGGACATCAGATCACACAGAAGATGAATGCTTGACAAAACCTGTTGTCATTAAATGACGTGGGAATTCACTTGACTCACACTTGGTTGCATATCACTTCTTTTAAACAGATACTCGTCCAAGACAACTCGGTAAGCCAGTAATGATCTCTTAATGAAAACAACTTACAATAGGGTTAATATTTCACAGTTTATAAGACTAACAAATCCTGTTCCTCAGTAATATTGTTATATTAGGGTTTAAGATGTAAGGCTATAGATAACAAGAAAGAAATTGTATAGTATTGTTATTAATGTCTCCCTTTATTCAAGAGAAGTCACACTGAGTTTTTGACTCATTTTCTAGTGAGCCCTGACCAAGAAAGAAGCATTATAAAGCATAAGAATAACAACATATAACTACAACAACATCTAAAATGGTAAGTTCTTAGGAGAGTTTAGAAGTGCTTGTTTAAAAACATGTAAATAATGAGGCGGTTTCGTGGATTTTTATTGAGCTTCATTTTTTAGTCCAAGACTAGCCTTTATCTGTATGTGTGACTTGCGCGTGTAGCGAGTGCGTAAAATGAAGAGACAAAAACAAAACCCACAACACGGAGAACAAATGGCTAGTCTCTTCTTTTAATGGCAAAACGCACCACACGGTCTCCAGCAGGACAAACACAATAACCTGTGAGGTGTGGGTGAAAATGATCAACCTAAATAGACATCATAATGACTAACTCAAAACAGGTGTGAGGGTGTGTTGGGTGCGCTGCTGCCATCTGCTCCAGCCGGCCGGAGGTGCCACTGCAGGACCGGATCCCACCAAGAACCACCAGCATGAGGAGAGAGACATGGAAAGAGGGAGAGATGTTAGTATATGGTGGAGTCAGTTGAAGTTCATAGGTGACGTTGTTTACCTTCCCGAGGACCTTGAACGTACTCCGCCCAGGGGAGAAAACGGGCCCACTCACCTGGTCTGCAGTAGGACCGGAGGAACCTCCCCAGTTCTTGGTTGGTGCGCTCCGCCTGCCCATTTCTCTGTGGATGGTACCCGGACTTGAGGCTAACCGCAAACCCCAGCCTGGACATGAAGGCCCTCCATTCTCGGGACGTGAACTGCGGTCAGAGACTATGTCCTCTGCAAGTCCATACAGCGGGAAGACCTGCTGAAACAGCACCTCAGTGAACTGGAGGGCAGAGGGCAGGCAGGGCAGTGGAATGCCTTTGGGGTCCGGTGGAGGCGCTGTGGTTGGCCTTTCAGCAACTACATAAGTGGCGCGGCGATGGTGCTGAATCCCCTGATGAACCGGCGGTAATCGTTGGCAAATCCGATGAAGGCCTGTAGTTCCTTGATGGTCTTCGGGACTGGCCATAACCTCACCGACTCCACCTTCAGCTCCTCCATCTGGACGCCCTCCGGAGTGATGCGGTACCCCAGGAAGGAGACGGTGGGCTGGTGGAAAGAGCACTTATTGCCTTTCACGTACAGCTGGTGGTCGAGTAGACGTTGCAGGACAGCACTGACGTGGGCCACATGCTCCGGGTATGTTGGCCAGTACACCAGGATGTCGTCTATGTACACCACCACGTACCTCCTCAACATATCTCGGAACACTTTGTTCAAGGACTGGAACACTGCAGGGGCCCATATGGCATGACTCATAGTGGCCCGACGCCATGCTGAAGGCTGTCTTCCGCTCGTCTCCCTCACGGATACACACCAGGTTGTAGGCACTCCGGAGGTCGAGTTTAGTGAAGAGGCGTGCCCCCCTCAGGTGCTGCTCGATGGCCGATGGGACGAGGGGCATCAGGTACCTGTATTTGATCGTGATGTTGTTCAGCCCCAGGTGTCAATACAGGGCTGAAGCCCCCTTCTTCTTAGCGAAGAAAAAGCTCACTGAAGCAGGGGAGGTGGAGTGGCGGATGTGTCCCTGCTCCAGCGTTTCCTTGATGTACTTCTCCGTGGCATCGCACGGGAGAGAGCACAAAGCGCCACGCAGAGCAGCTGTCACAGTATTAGTGAAATTGGAGTTCAGTAACCCTGAAATAGAAATATTATCATTATTGAAACAAAAATATGTTCTAATATAAAGGGTGGAAGGGTTGCCTAGTTGTCAATGGGGTTGGGCCAGTAAACAAAAGGTCACCGGTTCTATTCCCCAAGACAGGGTGAAAACCCTGTCATTCTGTCCCTGAGCAAGGCAGTTAACCTACTGGCTCCCAGGTTTTGAAAATGATCATGAAAATGATCATGTGTACTTAGCACACTTGACTATTGATTCTTTAATGCGAACAAATTGCTTGAACACAGTGACCTCTGCCCTGAGATAGCCTTTTAGATAAAAAAAAACGGATGTCCGTGTATCTGTCGCCTTACAGATATGGATGGTAATCTTGCTAATTGATATGAGGCACTGTGAAAGAGGTCTTCTGTTTGTTACCAATCTAAGAGTGGCATGATGAAGTCTGCTTAGAGTGAGGCAGGGATTTATATATACAGACTGGACATTCAGATACACAAAATATCACCATATTCCAACAACTGCAAAACATGTGGCTTTGACAAGTCTTTTTTTAGCTTGAAAGCATGAGTTGTATACAGAAGACTGAATCCCAGCTTGACATGAATATGTTAAGTAACCTGGTGAATGTGGGGCATGAAAGAAATCAGGGTGAAATCTCTACTGGCTTGTTTTCATTATCTTAGGCAAAATAGTGGTTGTCTTCTTGATCTTGCAATTTGTTTTGGTTGATTTAAAGACAAAATATAGAATGTATTGACCATGTTGAGGCTAGATGAAATGCAGAAATAACAGTTTGTGTTCAAACCAAATAGCATTTACTTATATGTGAACAGATCCTTTAAGTCCTGTAAGTTGAGAGGTGGGGCCTCCACGGATCGCACCTGTTTGTCCTGCACATTCCACAGACACTCGATTGGATTGAAACTGGCTCTTGGGGCCAGTTTTACAGACACGGCTTATGCCTAGTCTAGGACAAAAATTGAAGTTCAATAGAAAACTCTATTGAGCTTGTTTTTCTGGTCCTGGACTAGGTTTAATCTGTGTCTGCGAAACTGGCCCATGGTGTAACAGCCGGGCACAGCCTATGCCGTGTCGTCTGTTGCGTTTCTATATTTAATGTACACCGATCAGCCATTACATTAGGACCATCTGCCTAATATTGTGTAGGTCCCCCTTTTGCCGCCAAAACAGCCCTGACCCATCGAGGCCTGGACTCCACTAGACCTCTGAAGGTGTGTTGTGTTATCTAGCACCAAGATGTTAGTAGCAGATCCTTTAAGTTGCGAGGTGGGGCCTCCATGGATTGGACCTTTTTTCCAGCACATCCCACAGATGTTCGATTGGATGGAGATCTGGGGAATTTGGAGGCCAAGTCAACACCTTGAACTCGTTGTCCTCAAACCATTTCTGAAGGATTTTTGCTTTGTGGCAGGGCGCATTATCCTGCTGAAAGAGGCCAATGCCATCAGGGAATACCGTTGCCATGAAATGGTGCACATGGTCTGCAACAATGCTCATTTAGGTGGTACGTGTCAAAGTAACATCCACATGAATGGCAAGACCCAAGTTTTCCCAGCACTACCTCTGCCAGTTTGCCTTCTTCCCATAGTGCATCCTGGTGCCATGTGTTCTCCAGGTAAGCGACGCACACACACCCGACCATCCAGCTTTTGGCAGTTGACTGGGGTCAGCATGGGCACCCTGACTGATCTGCAGCTACACGGTCCCATACGCAACAAGCTGCGATGCACTGTGTGTTCTGACACCTTTCTATCAGTACCAGCATTAACTTTTTCAAAAATTTTAGCTACAGTAGCTCGACTGTTGGATTGGACCACACGGGACAGCCTTCGCTCCCCACGTGCATCAATGAGCCTTGGCCGCCCATGACCTTGTCACTGGTTCACCACTTTTCCTTCCTTGGACCACTTTTGATAGGTACTGACCACTGCAGACTGGGAACACAACACAAGAGTTGCAGTTTTGTAGATGCTCTGACCCAGTCGTCCAGCCATCACAATTTGGCCTTTGTCAAAGTCACTCAGATCCTTACGCTTGCCCATTTGTCTTGATCCTAACACATTAACTTTGAGGATAGAATGCTCACCTAATATATCCCACCCACTGACACGTCACATGATAATGAGATTATCAGTGTTATTCACTTCACCTGTCAGTGCTCATAATGTTATGGTTGATCGGTGAAAATGTCCATGTCTGAGTCCATGTCTGCATTGCATTCTACTGTCTTTTCATGTGTTATAAAAACACTGAAGGTTGATTTCTTGTTAGCCTTGGTATAAGAGATTGTGTCATCTCACAATTCACTGCTGCAACTGCATTAGCAACTGGTTTCTTGGAGTATATTTTTTCTGGGAAAATACCCTAATTTCTGATTAGGCAAAGTTTGCATCCAAACAGGAGAGGTGCAAGAATGTTGTCAGAAAATATTACTGCAGTTGTTAAGAATTTACGAGTCAGTCCATGTCCTCATAAAATATTTCCCATCATAACCTCACGATTGAGTGTTTTACCAAATCAGATTTTAGACTTTGCGGTGTAAAAGTTGGTATTCTTATAACTGTAACACTTAAGGCTACCACTGACTCCAACTGTAGTTCTATGAACCTTACTTTGGATAATATGAATAATCCATCAAAATGAAAAGCATGCGGAGGGCTTGAGCTGATGCACTTAAATGTGTGAAGTATGCTGCCTAAAATGGATTTGATTGGTATCTGGATGCATGCTGCAACTACAGATATTCTGGTACACTCAGAAACAGGGTTACGTTCATTAGTCAGTGATGTGGACATTGCCGTAAAATGCTACACTTTTTTAGATCTGACCTGATAAAGAAAGGTGGAGGACTAGCCATCAAGAAATATAGATCAACTGATATTTTTGCAAACAACATTAGCAGTTTGTATTAGTAGTATTAAACAACATGCTGACCCTCGCCAAATTGAGAAGAGATATACAGTATCTCACAAAAGTGAGTACACCCCTCACATTTTTATAAATATTTGAGTATCTTTTCATGTGACAACATTGAAGAAATGACACTTTGCTACAATGTAAAGTAGTGAGTCTACAGCTTGTATAACAGTGTAAATTTGCTGTCCCCTCAAAATAACACAACACACAGCCATTAATGTCTAAACCGCTGGCAACAAAAGTGAGTACACACCTAAGTGAAAATTTCCAAATTGGGCCCAAATTGTCAATATTTTGTGTGGCCACCATCATTTTCCAGCACTGCCTTAACCCTCTTGGGCATGGAGTTCACCAGAGATTCACAGGTTGCCACTGGGGTCCTCTTTCACTCCTCCATGACGACATCACGGAGCTGGTGGATGTTAGAGACCTTGCGCTTCTTTTGAGGATGCCCCACAGATGCTCAATAGGGTTTGGGTCTGGAGACATGCTTGGA